>BJKM01000956.1:0-144426 GCA_015082035.1 Chaenogobius annularis | reverse complement strand
CAGGTCACATTGTGATTGTGAAGAAGGTCCTACAGTTCCAAACACTGCGTCCACCAGTTTGAAACCAGAGAAAACCTCAAATCCAAAGTAAAGTCGATGGTTTTGGTGAAAGACTTCAACTTTGTCAAAGTTTCACCCAAAAAAAACAACTAAAAATAACATTTGACCTTTTGAGAGAGAGAATGTCCGAACAAACGGAGCACGAGCGAGGCTTCTCCTCTGATCGTTCCACACGAGATTTTATTTGGTTTGTTCAGAGACGAATCCTGCAAATCTACATGAGTATGAGCCCCTCAAAGATCCAGACAGAAGACCACCATCATGTGTATCCATCCTGTCTACGCGCTGAATGACTGGAGAGGCCTGAGGGGAGGACGCCAGAGGGAGGACGCCAGAGGGAGGACGCCAGAGGGAGGACGCCAGAGGGAGGACGCCAGAGGGAG
This sequence comes from Chaenogobius annularis, assembly GCA_015082035.1. Classification (NCBI taxonomy): domain Eukaryota; kingdom Metazoa; phylum Chordata; class Actinopteri; order Gobiiformes; family Gobiidae; genus Chaenogobius; species Chaenogobius annularis. The sequence goes on along the minus strand of BJKM01000956.1, from coordinate 143,983 downwards.
AACGCCAGAGGGAGAGACGCCAGAGGGAGAACGCCAGAGGGAGAACGCCAGAGGGAGAAACATCAGAGGGAGAAGGCCAGAGGGAGAACGTCAGAAGGAAAACGTCAGAGAGAAGAACGCCAGGAGAAGAACGCCAGAGGGAGAACATCAGATAGAGAACGTCAGATGGAGAAGAATGTCATAGGGAGAACGCAGAGGGAGAACATCAGATAGAGAACGTCAGATGGAGAAGAATGTCATAGGGAGAAGGGCAGAGGGAGAAGGGCAGAGGGAGAATGTCAGGAGGAGAATGCCAGAGAAGGAGAACGAGGGGAGAACACCAGAGGGAGAACATAAGAGGGAGAAGGCCAGAGGGAGAACGTCAGAAGGAAACGTCAAGACGCCAGGAGAAGAACGCAGGAAACATCAGATAGAGAACGCCAGAGGGAGAACATCAGAAGAGAACGTCAGATGGAGAAGAATGTCATAGAGAGAACGTCAGAGGGAGAACGTCAGAGGAGAACGCCAGAGGGAGATGGGCAGAGAGAACGTCAAGGAGAGGCCAGAGGAGAGACGCCAGAGGGAGAACGTCAGAAGGAGAACGTCACAGAGGGAACATCAGAGGGAGAACGCCAGAGGGAGAGCATCAGATAGAGAACGTAAGATGGAGAGAATGTCATAGGGAGAAGGCAGAGGAGAAGGGCAGAGGGAGAATGTCAGGAGGAGAATGCCAGAGAGACGCCAGGAGAAGAACGCCAGGGGAGAATGTCAGAGGGAGAACGTCAGAGGGAAGAATGACGGGAGAAGAACGTCAGAGAGAGAACATCAGGAGAACGCAGAGGGGAACGTCAGAGGGAGAAGAATGTCATAGGGAGAATGCAGAGGGGAAGTTCAGGGCGAACGGAGGGAGAACGTCATAGGGAGAAGAATGAATAGGGAGAACGCCAGAGGGAGAACGCCGCCAGAGGGAGAACGCCAGAGGGAGATTGACAGCTGTTTGATTTTTCTGCAGTTTTAAGGCAAACGGTCACAGCGAAAACTTCAAATGGAACGTGCTGCTGAAGAGTTGTGTCTGTTTCTCCTGGTGTCGTTCCTTGGCCTCACCCAAACAGAACCCCCCCTCCTCCCTCCCTCTCCTCTCTCGCCACCTCCCCTCCCCCCTCTCGCCCCCCCTCCCCTCCCTCTCGCCCCCCTCCCTCCCTCCTCCTCCCCCCTCTCCCTCCTCCCTCCTCTCTCTCGCCCCCCTCCCCTCCCTCCTCCCTCTCTCGCCCCCCTCCCTCCCTCCTCTCTCTCGCCCCTCCCCCCCCTCCTCTCTCTCGCCCCCCTCCTCTCTCTCCCCCTCCCTCCTCTCTCTCTCGCCCCCCCTCCCTTCCTCCTCTCTTCTTCCCCCCCCTCCTCCTCCCCTCTCCCTCCTCTCTCTCTCCCTCCCCCCTCGCCCCCCTCCCTCCTCCCCTCTCTCTCTCGCCCCCCCCCTCCCCTCCCCTCCTCTCTCTCGCCCCCCCCTCCTCTCCTCTCCTCCTCTCCCCTCCTCTCTCCTCCCCTCCCCTCCCCTCCCTCCTCTCTCTCGCCCCCCCTCCCTCCCCTCCTCCCTCCCCTCCCTCTCTCTCGCCCCCCCCCTCCCTCGCCTCCCCCTCCCTCCCCTCCCCTCCCCCTCTCTCTCGCCCCCCTCCCCTCCCTCCTCTCTCTCGCCCCCTCCGCCCCCCTCCCCTCCCTCCTCTCTCTCTATCATGAGTCCTCGTTTCCAGAGTCGTCCTGGTCTTCATAAACCCTTCCCCCCTGCGCTCCTCCACGCTCTCCGCCGTCGCTCTCGTCTTCCTCGCTCTCTTCCATGTCGTCGTAAGAGGTCGTCGTAGAGCAGGTCGGAGCTGGAGTCCTGGGAGGGCACCCGGGTCTGGATGCAGTACTCGGCCAGAGTCCGGGGCACTTTGACGCCGTCGCGGTCTGCGTCTGCGGCCGTCGACAGAACCTGCTTCCTGTGGGACACAAGAGAACGAGGATGAAACACGAGCTTGATGTTCAGGCTCACCGCCCGATTTCACATGTTCAGTCAGCGTTTCACCTTTAAGTGCACAGGCTCCAAGGACTTTGGACTCATTAGTCATAAAAGGACGGCATAAGATCCGACTCGTCAGAGCAGAACCTTCAAAGCCCAAAACCCCAAACCCTTCTCTAGCCTGGACCCTCGCTGGACCGAATTGAGGATTACATCCGACAGGTTTGGTCCAGATCACGCGTGACTAAAGTACAGATACCAGTACCACCTACACAAATCTACTTTTTACATAAAGTCATAAAGTATTTTCACCACCCACTAAATGTGAGGTATCTTGATCAAGTCAAAACATTTTCTCAGTTTTACTGTTTCTCTATATTCCACTCAAAAATGCTTCAAATATAATCCCTCAAAGCAAAACACTTTTAACGTTCAGTCCCAGTTCCAAAAACGCTGCAGGTAAAAGACAAAGTATTCAGTGTAAAAAGTACAAATACATAATAAATGTGTACTCGGCTGACGCTTTAAACCTCTCCATCTCGCGCTCTCGGTCTTTACCTATGATCCGGCAGCTGCTTTTACCTCACGATTCCGGGGCATGCGTTTTACCTGATTATCTCGGCGTGGGGTTTCTCGCGTTCGGCGTGGCGGTTTTACCTCACGATCTCGGCTGGCGTTTAACCTCACGATCTCGTACCGTGCGTTTTACCTCACGATTCTCGCGTGCGCGTTTTACCTACATCTCGGGGCGTTTAACCTCACATCTCGGCGTGGCGTTTTTACCTCACATGATCTCGGCGTGGCGGTTTTACCTCACGATCTCGGCGTGGCGGTTTTACCTCACGATCTCGGCGTGGCGGTTTTACCTCGACCTTCTCGCGTGGCGGTTTTACCTTCACGATCTCGGGTGGCGGTTTTACCTCACGATCTCGGCGTGGCGGTTTTACCTGATGATCTCGGCGTACTCCTTCTCCTTCCCTTTGCTGTCTCTCCACTTCCTGAACATCACCGAGGCGTCGACGTTCGCGGGGGAAAAGGTGTTGGGTTCGTTGAGCAGCGAGATCACGCTCAGCAGAATCGTTCTGGAACAAAAAGTACAAACTGAACGTGAAGTCGCTCGGATTCCAGAATACAAACTTCTAACCACTTCTGCCCCGTGTCCAGCAGAGGGCGCACAGACTCGGGCTCTTCTGCTGCTCTGAGGCGAGACACTTTATCTGCTCCCACTGAACACAAGCGCCACAGAAGTGTTTTCTGGTTCTGTTGGTGCCGTTCAGACACTGATACTTTAGGAAAATCGGAGGGAAATATTGTGAATTTTGATCACTATAATATAAAGTAAGAACAGAGTCTCTGATTGGACGAGGCACAGAAACACACTTCTGACTTCGATCAAACAAAAATGAATCATCTATTTCTTATGAAAGTGATCCAGTCACTTCTGATGAAGCAGAAACATCCTTTATCCTCACTACATTTCACTCTTAGTTCCAAAAGTACACGTTTGTGTACAGCTGTACTTTTACTTCGTTTAGTCAAGTAACAAACCGGAGTACGTTTCCACCTCTGGGTTCAGTTTGTAGCGTAAACTAAAGTCAAAACACGGGACATTTTGTTCTTTGCAGAGTCTTTTCCGTTGTCTAAATCATGCCAACCTTTTTTTTGGACTTTGTGGCAGCTGTAAAGAACTGTTACGGAACTTTTTAAACACATTTTAACCAAATAAAAAGGTGTAAATCTAGAGCGAGAGATTTAGTGATGAATAAAGTGTGTCTTTTCGTCCGTGTTTCAGAGAGTCGAGTCCAGACAAACGTTCCACTGTCAGATCCAAGAGTCCCAGAGGCGCGTACCTGACGTTCTGCGTGGGGTTCCAGCGTTCTGAGGGCAGTTCTCCGCTCTGAGGGTCGTCCACAGGAGGATGAAGGATGGAGATGCACACGTCTCCGTTCTGACACGGACAAGAGCACATGACACGGCTCACTTCCTGTTTGGAACACGGCGGCTAACGGGCTAGCTACATGTAACAGAGACAGTACCTCGTAGATGTTTGGGTGCCACATCTTGGTGAGGAACCTGAAGGTCGGGGGAGAGTAGGGGTAATCCACCGGGAACTTTATGTGAGCCTGAAACAGACCACAAACCTTTCAAATGGAAACGCTCAGGAAGTGCACTGTTAGCATGCTAATGTTTGTTAGCATGCTAATGTTTGCTAGCTTTACCGTGACAGGAAACTCTTGTGGTGAACATTTAGGATGTTCAGGATGTCGTGCGAGCGAGGAGCGACTTTCAAATGAACGACTTCGGTTTTGATTGGTTTTAAGCTCCTTTCAATCTAAAGATACTATACAAACAGATATTTATTTTGATTTAAATTGGTAGAAAAGAGAGTTGATGATGGAGTCCTGTAGCTCCGCCCTCTCAGTTATATCTGTCCATCTAAAAATACCCGAGCAGCACACGGGACTTCAGGCCAGAATCCAACGCTTGGATTCAGTTTCAAAGCTATTTTTGTCATTCATTTGAAAGTTAGAGTCAGGTCTGAGCCCGGACCAGGTCTGAGCCCGGACCAGGTCTGAGCCCGGACCAGGTCTGAGCCCGGACCAGGTCTGAGCCCGGACCAGGTCTGAGCCCGGACCTGGTCTGAGCCCGGACCTGGTCTGAGCCCGGACCTGGTCTGAGCCCGGACCAGGTCTGAGCCCGGACCAGCTGAGCCCGGACCAGACCTGTCTGAGCCCGACCAGGTCTGAGCCCGGACCAGGTCTGAGCCCGGACCTGCCCGGACCTGTTTGTGGCGTTGTCCAGAGCCCAAATTTGGTTTTCAGGTCAGAATGCGTTGACATGAATCCTAAAGAGAGTTTCAAACAGGGGCGTCGAGGCTTTGCAAGCAAGGCAAAGACATGAGGCAAAACTGTTCCTGTGCACGCCATATCCCACTAACGACTTGCACAATGTGGGTCAGAGCGAGGGGGTGGGTCACGGGGGGGGTCAGAGCGGGGTCGGGAGAGGAGTCGGTCAGGAGGGCGGGTCAGGAGGGGCGGGTTCAGAGCGGGGGGCAGGGGTCGGTAAGAGCGGGGGGTCGGAGTAAGAGCGAGGGGGTCGGGTACAGGTAGGCGGGGGGGTCGGGTGTCAGAGCGGGGGGGCGGGTCGAGCGGGGGCGGGTCGAGCGGGGGGGTCGGGGTCAGGTAAGTAGCGAGGGGGTCGGGTCAGAGCGAGGGGGTTCGGGTCGAGCGGGGGGGTCGGGTCAGAGCGGGGGGGTCGGGTCCAGAGACGGGGGGGTCGGGTCAGAGCGGGGGGGGTCGGGGGTTCAGGTAAGAGCGGGGGTTCGGGTAAGAGCGGGGGGGTCGGGTAAGAGCGGGGGTTCGGGGGCGGGTCGAGCGGGGGTCGGGTCAGAGCAGGGGGGGCGGGTCCAGATGCGGGGGGGTTCGGGTCAGAGCCGGGGGGGTCGGGGCGGGTCAGAGCGGGGGGGTCTCGGGTCGGGGGCGGGCGGTCGGGGCGGGGGGTCGGGGTGGGTCAGAGCGGGGGCGTCAGGCGGGGGGGGGGTCAGAGCGGGGGCGGGTCAGAGCGGGGGGTTCGGGGGTCGGGGGTCAGGTGGGTCGGGTCAGAGCGGGGGTTCGGGCGGGGGGGTCGGATATATTAATCGCCACATCTAACTGGATCTAAAACCACCTGAAACCCACAGAGAAAAGTGAAGCACTCCACCTGAAGGAGGGGCTGTGCAGATATCCGGTCGCATCAGCCTTGCGTCGATGTCAGGATGAACACAGCTTTCTGTGTCAAACCGAATACGGACTCGAAGTCATACGTCACATCCAAGACGTTCTGCACGTCTAGTCGAGGAACTACAAGACCAACGCAGTAGAGTCGTTTTAAGCGTCATATTGTAGCGTCTGACTTTGAAGTATCCGCGCCTCGTAGAGCGTGTTGGGCGGTCCCGAAGATGGCCACTTCCCAGTTGTACAGGTCGGGACTCTTCGACAGTGTTGATCCTGAAGCCCTCGACCGGGCTGCTCCGGGAGCGACTTCAGCTCCACCATCGAGCCTTCTGCGAGCTGGGCGTGGGCTGCTGCGCATGGACGCCTCTCTGACCTATGGGACAGACCACCCGGAGTCAGAGCTGTGCCGGATGCCCGCCCCAGACCGTCCTGAAGCTTAAGAACTTCTGTTCTTTCGGGGTCTTCACTAAACCTCTTCAGTTGGTCGTTGATCTTTTATTGCGACGGTCGAATTGTTCAGTTTTTCAGCCGGAAGTGAAGAAGTGCAACAAATACACACCACATCTGATGTTGTTCATCGATTACCACACACACACATTTATTTACACACACACACACACGCATACACAGCACACAACAACACTCATTAACACACACATTTAAGCACAACACATCAACAACATTAAACACACATCATTTACACACACACACATTTACACACACACACACACACATTTAGAACACACCACAACATTTAACACACACAACCAGCACACTTTAACACACAACACAACACGATCATAACACACAAACACTCATTTAACACACACATCACAAGCACTTAAACACTCATTTAACACACACACACACAGCACACACACATTTACACACACCATCATTAAAACACAGACAGTACACTTCACCACACACTTTTAACACAACGACCAAATCAAGCTAACACACTCATTTAACACACACATAACAACACACTTAACAACCATTTACACAAGCATATCACCATACTAATATCCACAACACTTTACCAAACCACATTACAGCACAACGACCACAATACACGGTTTGATCCAGACAACCACATTTAAACCCATCACAACATTAAACACACAACACGACTGACACACATTTAAAAACAACATGAATAATTCTTGACAAGAGTACGCATTTATAAACCACAGACTGTAGAACCCACACATATACATACACAAGTATTCACACCGCGCCAGTTTAAACACATGTGAACAACCACACATTTATCACACACACATCATTTACACAAATCAGCACTACACCAGTGGCGGTATACAAACACCACAGTTATGTAAAACTTCACAGACATTTAAACACACATATCGAATCGGGGCGACACGCATTAAAAACACCACCCAATTCAAACACATACACACTACGATTCACCATACCTTACCCACAACCACTCATTTAACAGACACGGTTATCAACACACATACATTAAACACAACACATACACAGAATTTAACACACACACACCACTCATTTTAAACACCACGACACACTCATTTAACCAACACACAGCTCATTTAAACACATACACACTACTCTTTCAACATACACACACATACCCAGGACGTCACATGAGCACTCATTCACACACACAGTCATCTCTTACAAAACACAACACTTTAATCACACACACAAACTTAATAAACAAACACAGTGGAAAACACGCACTCATTTGACCTGCACGCTAATTCACAAGATGGAAAGCACGCACGTCATTTAATCACACAAATCATTTCACCCACACACACACAGTCATTCACAACACTCCTATCTGACACAGTCATTACAGGAACATTACAACAACTTAATATCAAAGGATCTAAGTTTGCCGCCCAGTGAACCTCTCCTGTGGTACGGCACTGCATATTAACACACACAGGCACTCATTTAACACACACAAGGCACTCATTTAACACACACAGGCACTCATTTAACTACACTCAGGCGACTTCTGCGTTAAACACACTCATTTAACACATCTCATTTAACACCACTGTTACACAACACACATTTAACACACATTTAAAACACACACTTTAACACACACAATTTACACACACATTTAACACACATTTTAACACAACACTTTAGCTCTGGTCACGTGTGTAAATGTTCTGAATATGGAGGTAAATGGAACCCACCAGAGCCTCACATGAAACAAACTACAAGCTCGCGCGTTTGGAGCTCTGACAGGGTGAATTTAGGGTGAATTTAGGGTGAATTTAGGGTGAATTTAGGGTGAATTGGGTGAATTTTAGGTGAATATTGGGATAGGGTGAATATAGGGTGAATAATAGGGTGATAGGGTGAATTCCAGGGTGAATTCCAGGGTGAATTCCAGGGTGAATTCCAGGGTGAATTCCAGGGTGAATTCCAGGGTGAATTCCAGGGTGAAAGGGGGCTAAATGTGACTGTGGTAAACAAAGTGTTGGCGGACATGACAGCGGCGTGGCCCGCAGCTCCTGTTCCTCTTTTCTGGGCCTTTGTGTGAAAAGAGCCCGGAGAAGAGCCCGGAACAGAGCCCGGAACAGAGCCCGGAGAAGCCCGTTTACCTCCGTGTGTCCGCGCTCTTCCGTGGCTCAGGGGCGGATCAGCGGCTCATGGTGGCCGGGCCTCGGTGCTCGGTGCTCGGACGCGGGGCTCGGGGCTTCGTTCGGCGGCTGCTGCTGCTCTCTTCTCTCCCCGGGTGCGAGGCGCTTCTCCTGGGCTGTGTTTGCGGCTCGTGGCGGGGCACACACCGTGTTTCAGTGTCCGTGCTGGGTCATGCTGAGCCCGGGGCCTCGCTGTCCGCCGCTGGCCCGGTTTGGCCCGGTTTGGCTTGGCTCGGTTCGGCTCGGACACAGCTGTTGTTTACGTTTGTTCGGAGCTGAAGTTGCCCACACGTCAGCTTCACTCACGGGGAACACGGCGCACAAACAGCCGCTGTCCGCTCGGTTCCGCGGCGCTTTCCTCCGTGTAAATGTTCCGTGTTGTATCAGACGTGACCACTTTGACACAAACGTGACACAAACGTGACACAAACGCTTTTAACGCGGAATTCTTTTGGAGCTTCGATCGATTTTATTTTCCTCCCGTCGACGCTTCCGGCTACTGCGCGTGTCCGCCGCACGTAACACGCACGCAGGACGTGACGTGCGCGCTCCCGAGCACAATAACAACGTTACAAAGTTTATTATTTTACATTTATAACCAACGCAGACAAAACTATTGATCAATCAGATGCCCTGGGGCAGACTGACGGGAGTGAGGCTGCCAATCTGCGCAATCGGCCCCTCCCACAACCACCAACCATTCGTGCACTGGGCAATGTCTTGCCGAAGGACACAAAGACATTTCCTCCAGCGCCCCCCTGTGGCACCTGGTGTTCCAGACATTTATGAAAGTACTGAATTTTTGTAATGTTATAAACCTGGACCCTCTGGACCCTCTGGACCCTCTCTTGAAGAAAACTGATTTTTGCCTCTGGATGGACCTCTTCTGGACCCTCTGGACCCTCTGACCTCTGGACCCTCTGGACCCTCTGGACCCTCTGACCTCTCTGGACCCTCTGGGCTCTGAGCCTCTAGCCTCTGGCCTCTGGACCCTCTGAAGCCTCTGACCCTCTGAAGCCTCTGACCCTCTGAAGCCTCTGGACCCTCTGGACCTCTGGAGCCTCTGGACCCTCTGGACCCTGGCCTCTGGACCCTCGGCCTCTGAGCCTCTGACCTCTGGACCCTCTCTGGACCCTCTGAGCCTCTGGACCCTCTGAAGCCTCTGACCTCTGGACCCTCTGGACCTGGAGCCTCTGGACCCTCGGGAGCCTCCCTGGAGCCTCTGCCTCTGACCCTCTGAAGCCTCTGGACCTCTGGACCCTCTGACCCTCTGGACCCCTGAAGCCTGGACCTCTGGAGCCTCTGAGCCTCGGAGCCTCTGGACCCTCTGGACCCTCTGGACCCTCTGACCCCTGGAGCCTCCTGACCCTCTGGAGCCTCTGGAGCCTCGGGAGCCTCTGGAGCCTCTGACCTCTGGACCCTCTGGACCCCTGGAGCCTCTGACCTCTGGAGGCCTCTGGAGCTCTGGAGCCTCTGGGCCTCTGGACCCTCTGGACCCTCTGGACCTCTGGGGACCTCTGGAGCCTCTGGACCCCTGGAGCCTCTGCCTCTGGAGCCTCTGAAGCCTCTGACCCTCTGGACCTCTGGGGACCTCCTCTGACCCTCTGGAGACCTCTGGACCCTCTGGAGCCTCTGGACCTCTGAACTGACCCTCTGAGCCTCTGACCCTCTGAAGCCTCTGGGACCCTCTGGAGCCTCTGGACCCTCTGGACCCTCTGAAGCCTCTGGACCCTCTGAAGCCTCTGACCCTCTGAGCCTCTGGCCCTCTGATCCTCTGGACCCTCTGAAGCCTCTGACCCTCTGGAGCCTCCTGACCCTCTGAGCCTCTGACCCTGAGCCTCTGACCCTCTGGACCCTCTGGAGCCTCTGAAGCCTCTGGACCCTCTGAGCCTCTTGAATCCTCTGGACCCTCTGAAGCCTCTGGACCCTCTGGAAGCCTCTGGAGCTCTGGACCCTCTGGAGCCTCTGACCCTCTGGAGCCTCTGCCTCTGACCCTCTGAGCCTCTGACCCTCTGAGCCTCTGGAGCCTCTGGAGCCTCTGGACCTCTGCCTCTGACCCTCTGGACCCTCTGAAGCCTCTGGACCCTCTGGACCCTCTGGACCCTCTGGAGCCTCTGGACCCTCTGGACCCTCTGGAGCCTCTGAAGCCTCTGACCCTCTGGACCCTCTGGACCCTTCTGACCCTCTGGACCCTCTGGACCCTCTGGACCCTCTGGACCCTCTGGACCCTCTGGAGCCTCTGGACCCTCTGGACCCTCTGGAGTCTCGGGAGCCTCTGGACCCTCTGGACCCTCTGGACCCTCTGGACCCTCTGGACCCTCTGGAGCCTCCTGACCTTCTGGAGCCTCTGGACCCCCTGGAGCCTCCTGGACCCTCTGGAGCTCTGGAAGCCTCTGGCTGGAGCCTCTGGACCCTCTGACCCTCTGACCCTCTGAGCCTCTGGAGCCTCTGGAGCCTCTGACCCTCTGGAGCCTCTGACCCTCTGAGCCTCTGACCCTCTGAGCCTCTGGACCCTCTGAAGCCTCTGGACCCTCTGAAGGACCTCAGCCTCTGGACTCTGGAGCCTCTGGACCCTCTGGACCCTCTGAAGCCTCTGGACCCTCTGGACCCTCTGGAGCCTCTGACCCTCTGAGCCCTGACCCTCTGAAAGCCTCTGGACCCTCTGAAGCCCTCTCTGACCCCTCTGGAGGAGCCCTCTGGAGCCTCTGAACCCCTCTGAGCCTCCTGACCCTCTGGACCCTCTGGAGCCTCTGGACCCTCTGAAGCCTCTGGACCCTCTGGAGCCTCTGGAGCCTCTGACCCTCTGAAGCCTCTGACCCTCTGAAGCCTCTGGAGCCTCTGGACCCTCTGAGCCTCTGACCCTCTGGACCCTCTGGAGCCTCTGAGCCCTCTGGACCCTCTGGACCCTCTGGACCCTCTGGAGCCTCTGGACCCTCTGGACCCTCTGAGCCTCTGAACCCTCTGACCCTCTGGACCCTCTGGAGCCTCTGGACCCTCTGGACCCTCTGGAGCCTCTGAGCCTCTGACCCTCTGACCCTCTGGACCCTGGAGACCCTCTGGACCCTCTGGACCCTCTGACCCTCTGGACCCTCTGGACCCCCTCTGGAGCCTCTGGACCCTCTGGCCTCTGGACCCTCTGGACCCTCTGAAGCCTCTGGACCCTCTGGAGCCTCTGGACCCTCTGGAGCCTCTGGACCCTCTGAAGCCTCTGGACCCTCTGAAGCCTCTGGACCCTCGGGAGCCTTTGTGAAGTCTGACTCTGATGATCTGAGTGAAGCTGGTGTTGGAGGTCTGAGCGACACTCGCTTGAGCTTTTATTGGGTTTTGACAATTCTCTTTTAATTCACTCAAAATGAGTTTTAGGACTTGGAAAAAGCAAAAAAGTCCAGGTGGAATCCAGACGAAAGTCCTGTTTGTTTTAAGGTCATGTTTTACTTTTTACAGCTTTATTTTCATGAACATCAGATCAAACAGAGAGTTTTCTTTTATAAGATGGAGGACAAAATGGAATAAAGAAAGAAGAAGTCCTGTCCTGAGCGACCAAAGAGTTGAAATACAGAAATGATCAATATATTATTGTCTTGTATGTTGTGTTATTCCTGTTTCAGGACGTGTGACGCAATAACGTGACAAAACATGACAAGCTTCTGGTGTTTTTAAGGAAAATAAAGAAATGCATTTTAGAAAATTCCTGAAAATAAGTAGTTAGAAAGTAATATTACTGTAAAAATGGATTACAGTCGTGATACTCTTTATTCTGTGTACAACATTACTGTGAAGTTGGTCTACACCACACAGGGGCCGATCCGGCCCTCGGCCCTCCTCCCACAGGGGCCCTCCTCCCACAGGGGCCCTCCTCCCACAGGGGCCGTCCTCCCACAGGGGCCCTCCTCCCACAGGGGCCGTCCTCCCACAGGGGCCCTCCTCCCACAGGGGCCGTCCTCCCACAGGGGCCCTCCTCCCACAGGGGCCCTCCTCCCACAGGGGCCCTCCTCCCTTCTAATGATAAGACCCACCCCTGGTCCACACTCACTGCAGTGGCCCCACACTTACTGAAGTATCTCCTGCACTAGTCAGAGCTTCAGCGTCACAGACACTGCTGGTTCTCTCACAGACAAACTGCTGAGGCGGGTTCTCTGCACCAGCAGTTTAGTCCTGACTCTGGCACCAGCAGGAGGCCGGCCCATGTTTAGTCCTGACTCTGGCACCAGCAGGCCGGCATGTTTACCAGCAGGAGGCCGGTCCATGTTTAGTCCTGACTCTGGCACCAGCCAGGCCGGTCCATGTTTAGTCCTGACTCTGGCACCAGCAGGAGGTCCGGTCCATGTTTAGTCCTGACTCTGGCACCAGCAGGAGGGTCCATGTTTAGTCCTGACTCTGGCACCAGCAGGAGGCCGGCCCATGTTTAGTCCTGACCTGGCACCAGCAGGAGGCCGGTCCACACAGGGTTTACACAGAGGAGGATATAAAAACCAGACTTGTTTCACAGATTGAGAATGAAAACAGAGTTTAGATGAAACAACTGAATCTTTTTCTACACTGTTCAGACACAGACTTTAGAAATCTGGTGTCCATGGAGGAGCATGTAGATGATCAGGTGGTGGTCCACATGGAGGAGATGTAGATGACTCAGCTGTGGTCCAATGGAGGCAGCATGTAGATGACCTCAGGCTGGTGGTCCCACATGGAGGCAGCATGTAGATGACCTAGGCTGGTGGTCCACATGGAGGCAGCATGTGATGACCTCAGACTGGTGGTCCACATGGAGGCAGCATGTAGATGACCTCAGCTGGTGTGGTCCCACATGGAGGCAGCATGTAGATGACCTCAGGCTGGTGGTCCCACATGGAGGCAGCATGTAGATGACCTCAGGCTGGTGGTCCCACATGGAGGCAGCATGTAGATTGACTCAGCTGGTGGTCCACATGGAGCAGCATGTAGATGACCTAGCTGGTGATGACCTGTCTCTGGACAGATTGTGTCAGTTGCAGGTGCAAGTGAGTTCAGCTCTAAGTGTGTAGGTGTTTGAGGGTGATTCTCTGAAGAGGGAGTCAGTGGCTTGTTGAGTGAACAACCTGTTGTTGTTGTTTTTGTTGTTGTGGTGTTAATTTTATGCGGTTTGGCAGCTGAAAAGGTGCATTTACCGCCACTCTACTGAGTTTTACATCTTCAAAGTATGGTTTTTACGCTCTACTGTAAGCTTTTACACTAAAAGTGAAGCTAAATTTAGAGTTATTTAACAAATATTTTGTACTCAACAAGAGTTCCAAAACCTCTCTGTAACATTGTTCTGTCTCATATGTCAAAAAATTAAGACATTTAAAGAGTTGCTCTGTTGATTTTCCAGATTTGGCCTTTTCAAATTGATGCCCCTAAATTTGGGATTTTTCTGACCTGCAGTGTGTTCCCTCCAATAACTTTAATTAATTCAATTTGAAGGGCTTTTCTGACAGACTGTCCTCCTTCATCCCTGTGTGAAGTGACTTAACCTCATCGCACAGGAAACACGCCGGAAGTCAGAGGCTTTTTTCCTCACAGGCATTCACTCTCAACTCATACACAGCACTGTTCAAACTGTCATTATTATTGTTATGTTATTCTATTCTTCTTAAGAATCTGCAAATATATATTCTAGAAGTCAAAACTAAATAATTAATGTAATAAAATGTCTTTGCCTTGACTCAGGTCTTCGGGAACTTGAGGGTTCTAGACAATATTTTATATGTCTTTTTTTTTTTTTCAAAAACGTGTTATTTTGTTTTCTAGAATATTTTTCTTACTTGTTTTTTTTATTTTTTCGAAGCGTCAGTTTTGTGTCGTCACCCCGGCCTGTGACGTCACACCAGGAACCAGGCGGACGGAGCTCAAGATGGCGACGCACGAAGAAGCGGCGGAGAAAAGCGGTTTCTGTCCGAATTAAAGCCGATTGAAGCGCGTGTGAGGGCGGCTCGGGTCCGCGGTGGTCCCGGGAAAAAGCGTGGTCGGTGTTTCGAGCGAAGAGCGCGGGGCAGGACCAGGTGAGAGCCGCAGAAGCCGAGTTTGAGTCGGGTTTTTGGAGCGAGGGGTGGTGCCAGCGCCTCATAACATTAGCCACGTTAGCCACGCTAGCCAGGCCAAAGCTAACGCGCCGACAAGCACAAAATGAAGCGTGAATCCGCTGTAAAGTCATTAAACACCATCACAGTCCTTACTACTAAAGGCGTTACTTTACGTTTGCACACATGTCCTGGAGGTGGAGGTTAATAATTCGATTTTTAACACGTTGTACTTTGAGGAAACGCTGTTAGCCGTAGCTTAGCCTGATGCTAATTATCGTAAACGTAATTAACTAAAGCCAACAACGTCAGAACTAGTTATAACTTCTGTCCTCAGATTTAATGACATTTTCCCAGTCACAGACGTCACAAATAATGGAGAAAGTTCCTATTTTAAATGTTGAAAGTGAAAGTTGATGAGAAGTGCGCTGGTTCGACACAAATATGACTTTGTGATAAGAATCTTTGTTCGTGTGTTTTGCCTGGACTCGTGGATGTGACTTGTCATGGTTGTTGCATAACTCTGGTGTATGACTAAGCCTGTGTTCAGCCTCAAGTCAACAGTGAAATGGCCCCAGAGTTTGCCACATTTGTTCATGTTGAAACTACTTTATGCCATTTACACAATGACAATAAAGCAGAAAAAACCCAGTATCATCAAGTGCGACCGATGGTAATAAATACAAACAGGACCTAATCATACTCAGTGGTAGAAGTTCTTCATCCGTAATCGTTCATATGATTGTGTCACGATAACATTGTTTTGAAGTGCCTTGATCATGTTGACGGTGTGGCACAGTCGTCAGCTCTTTGAAAGACAAATATCTGCTGTGATAGAAATGGCACATCGAAACTCCCTAATAAAGCATTCATATCAATAAGATATTTCTCATTATTCTAATCTCTGCAGATCCGATGTTTGGGCTTTATCATTATTGTGACATTTGGTTTCGCCTCGAGCTGTTGATCGCTGTGAGACGGTGGATTTGTGAAAAGAGTGGTTTAGTCACGACACGTTTGTTTGACAGACGATCTATTGCGCCTGAACGCATCACGGTAAACGATATGATTGAACGTGGCATTTGTTCATTTTAGGAAATAATCTCTCAAATAAAAAGAGTTTAGCGCTGTATTAAAGGTCCAGGGGCTTTTGTATTCTAGCTCTCTGATGGTCCTGGACTGAAGTGGAATATAAAGCCCACAGATCCTGAAGATCCGGTCTGAACTCTGCTGTTTGCAGAGCGTTTAGTTGATGCTCAGGGCTCGTCTTTAGTGTGGTTTTGGAAGGGTCCTCAAACGCCCCGCTTCACCAGCTGCTTTAGAATCTTCTGAAAGTCTGAAGCCTCGGGGAAAGGAGCAGCTGAAAGAGACATTCTTCAGGAGCCAAAGTCGTGAGGGAAACAGAATAATGTCTTGTGAATGAGTTACTAAGTCTGTCGGTGGTCCGGCTTGTCCTTCTTTATTTTGGGTCACAGTTTTGTTTATCACAGTTTATTCCAGGGTCAAGTCTGAATCTCTTCTTTTTCTCCAGAGTCTCTAAATGGCTGCGAGGAAGTCTGGATCAGGATCAGACGCACACAACAACGGTGAGGGCTCTAACTCGGGAAGTTAGAGTTCACAAAGCTCTTTTTTACAGATATGGATGGATTATTGTCTTTGACACAGATGCACGGTTTAGGGCGTCGACATCACACGTGTGCCAGACTTGAACCAATCAAACGAAGGGGTTGTGGGTTGGGTTGTGGCGGTGTGGTTGTGGCGGTGTGGTTGTGGCGGTGTGGTTGTGGCGGTGTGGTTGTGGCGGTGTGGTTGTGACGGTGTGGTAGTGACGGTGTGGTTATGACCTGGTTGTGGGGTGGTAGTGACGTGTGTGGTGGTGTGACGTGGTGTGGTACTGACGGTGGTGTGGTAGTGACGTGGTGTGGTAGTGACGTGGTGGGTGTGACGTGGTGTGGTAGTGACGTGGTGTTGGTAGTGACGTGGTGTGGTAGTGACGGTGTGGTAGTGACGGTGTGGTAGTGACGGTGTGGTAGTGACGGTGTGGTAGTGGACGGTGTGGTAGTGGCGGTGTGTGGTAGTGGCGGTGTGGTTATGACCTGTGGTTGTGGGGTGGTAGTGACGTGGTGTGGTAGTGACGTGGTGTGGTAGTGGAGTGACGGTGTGGTAGTGACGTGGTAGTGACGTGGTGTGGTAGTGACGTGGTGTGGTAGTGACGGTGTGGGTAGTGACGGTGTGGTTGTGGCGGTGTGGTAGTGACGGTGGTGTAGTGACGGTGTGGTAGTGACGGTGTGGTTGTGGCGGTGTGGTTGTGACGGTGTGGTAGTGACGGTGTGGTGTGACGGTGTGGCGGTGTGGTTATGACCTGTGTTGTGGTTGTGGGCGTGGTAGTGGTGGTGTGGTAGTGACGGTGTGGTAGTGACGGTGTGGTAGTGACGGTGTGGTTGTACGGTGTGGTAGTGGCGGTGTGGTTGTGACGGGTGTGGTAGTGCGGGTGTGGTAGTGACGGTGTGGTTATGACCTGGTTGTGGGGTGTTGTGACGTGGTGTGGTAGTGACGTGGTGTGGTAGTGACGTGGTGTGGTAGTGAGGGTGTGGTAGTGACGTGTGGTGTGTAGTGACCTGGTGGTAGTGACGGTTGTGGTAGTGGCGGTGTGGTTGTGGCGGTGTGGTAAGTGACTGGTAGTGACGGTGGTGGTAGTGACGGTGTGGTTAGTGACGGTAGTGTGTGGTTGTGGCGGTGTGTTGTGGCGGTGTGGTAGTGACGGTGTGGTAGTGACGGTGTGGTTGTGATGTGTGGTTGTGACAGTGTGGTTGTGGTGTGGTTATGACGTGGTTGTGACATGTGGTTGTGACAGTGTGGTTGTGGTGTGGTTATGACGTGTGGCTGTGACAGTGTGGTTGTGATGTGTGGTAGTGACGGTGTGGGTTATGACGTGTGGCTGTGACAGTGTGGTTGTGATGTGTGGTAGTGACGGTGTGGTTGTGACAGTGTGGTTGTGTGGTGTGGTTATGACCTGGTTGTGGGGGTGGTTGTGACGTGTGGCTGTGACAGTGTGGTTTATGACCAGTGTGGTTGTGACAGTGTGGTTGTGACAGTGTGGTTGTGACAGTGTGGTTGTGACAGTGTGGTTGTGACAGTGTGGTTGTGACAGTGTGGTTGTGGTGTGGTTATGACTGGTTGTGGGGTGGTTGTGACTGGTTGACAGTGGGTTATGTGGTTGTGACAGTGTGGTTGTGAAGTGTGTGGCTGTGACAGTGTGGTTGTGGTGTGGTTACCTGTTGTGACGTGTGCTGGTTGTGACAGTGTGGTTGTGACAGTGTGGTTGTGACAGTGTGGTTGTGACCTGGTTGTGACGTGTGGTTGTGACGTGGTGTGTCCTGTGTCCAGGCCCTGTGAGTTACCTGGAGGACGTGCCCTTTAAGGTCAATGAGAAGTTCCGGTGCCCGTCCAAAGTGGGTTTCCCTGTGGGCTTCTGCGTGCCCGACTCGGCTCTGCTGCTCGCTCAGGTCAGTGTTTATGTACTTTGAATGAAGTTCTGTTCTTTCTAATGTTCTTTTCACGGTGTGAGCGTAAACGAGGACATACAGCACTTCCATGTGGCCGCTCCTTCTCCTGAGATCATCTCGAACATCGAATAATCCACGTTAAATAAACCATTACTGTTGGTCCAGGAACATCTCAGCTTTGTCCTTATTGTTCTAACGGATGGAACGTGTCAATCATCAATCAGATCAGAAGTATTTACTCTGAAATGTGCAACAAAATAAGACCAGAATAATACAGACGGACGTCTGGTATAAAGCCCACCCCCTTAAAGCCCACCCCCTTGTTTATGTCAGGGTGACTTCAGTTATTTTAATATGGATTATTCCCAAAAATTAGCATTAGCATTAGCATTGGTACACAAACTCTAACACTGTTAGCACTGAGCCCAAATTATATTATCAAAGGAAAGAATCTCAAACCGCCCCCGACCGGGCCCCCGACCGGGCCCCCGACCGGCCCCCGACCGGGCCCCGACCGGGCCCACATGCCCTGACATAAACATGTTTGTCGTCCTCAGTATGACTTCTCTCTGGAGCGCCGCAGCGTGCAGTGGGGCCTGGAGCTGGCAGAGACTCGAGCGGCTCAGGCCCGAGCAGAAGAGGCCGTGCTGAGACACAGAGACGTCGACAGTCCTGGAGAAGAGCCCAACGCGGGCTCCGCAGACGCTCACGAGCCTCCTCCGCCGGCACTCAACCCGGTGTTAGCCTCTCTGAGCCACAACGCCATCCTGACGCCGCTGCCCGCTCCCTCCCTCGGCCCGCGCAGCTCTCAGCCCGCTCCGGCGCTGCACTCGCTCGATCTGACCGACTTCGAGCGCGAGGAGGATCCTTTCGACAAACTGGAGCTCAAAACTCTGGACGACAAAGAAGAGCTGAGGAGCATCCTCCAGAGCCAGCCTCAGCCCCCGTTCTCATCCCCGTCTGAAGGGCCTCGTCTGGGGCCGGGCTCACGCGGGAGCAGCCCCTCGCCGCCTTCGACCGCCTCCAGCACCGCGACCGTCTCGACCGCGACCGTCTCGACCGGCGGCGCGGCGAGCAAAGCCTTCACACACAAACCAAACGGCCTCGTGGACGATCGACCGTGTAACATCCGCTCGCTCTCTTTTCCCAAACTGTCGGACTCTGAGCACCACGTGGCCCCGCCCTCTCTCAAACAGGTCCCGCCCCCCTCCACAAGGCTGCCCAACGGCTCCCCCCAGAGGACGCAGAGGGGAGAAGTCATCGTGGCACCGGAGCCTGCGCTGAGCAAGAGCGGAAACCCCAAAGCTGTGAGTCATTTTACATTAAGGTCACATGATCAGTGCCGCCAAAGGGTCACGTGATCAGTGTGTGCGTCCTGAGTGGCCTCATTAGTCACACGGGTGTGAAATCACATTTACACGTTCTCATGTCACAGCTGGAGTGTGGTGGACTTAAACCCCGTGGCGGGTGGGACTTGTGGTGGGACTTAAACCGTGGCGTGGCGGGTGGGACTTAAACCCGTGGCGGGTGGGACTGGGACTAAGCCGTGGCGGGTGGGACTTAACCGCCGGGTGGGACTTAAACCCGTGGTGGGTGGGTGGGATTTAAGCACGTGGCGGGTGGGACTTAACTTCAGCCGTGGCGGGTGGGACTAAGCCCGTGGCGGGTGGGACTAAGCCGTGGCGTGGCGGGTGGGACTTAAGCCCGTGGCGGGTGGGATTTAAACCCGTGGTGGGTGGGTGGGATTTAAGCCCGTGGCGGGTGGGTGGGATTTAAGCCCGTGGCGGGTGGGTGGGTCTTATGCCCGTGGCGGGACTTTCAGATGTTTGAGTCTGATCTGTTTCTCAGGTGAACTCTGTGAGCTGTGGCGGAGGTCTGCCATGTGGGGGCGCTCTGCTCAGTATGACTCCTGGGGAGAGGCAGTGCGTGGAGACTCTGGTGGGGATGGGCTACTCGTACGAGGGCGTTCTCCGAGCCATGCAGAAGCAGGGCCAGAACGTGGAGCAGGTGAGGCAGATGTTCAGGCTTTATTCATCTCGAGACAAACAAAACCTCATCGTGACAACGTGAAAGAACGTTTGAATTCTTTGCAAATGTATGAAAAAATGAATCTAAGCCCTCGTACATAAGTCTTCACAGCGTTGCCATGACACTCTAAACTGAGCTCGGGTACATGGTTTTTCCTCTGATCGTCCTTGAGATGTTTCTACAACTTGATTGGAGTCCACCTGTTGTAACTTCAGTTGGACATGATTTTGAAACACTCGCTGGATAGAAGGTCCCACAATAACGGTGATGTCAGAGGAACTGTCTGTAGACCTCCGAGACAGGAGAGCATCAAGGCTCGGATCTGCAGAAGGGACAGAAACATCTCTGCAGCACAGAAGGTTCCTCTGACCACAGTGGCCTCCATCATCACCAAGACTCTTCTACACTGATCTGTTCCTCAGCACCAGGACCTGGGAGACTTGTGAGGACCAACAGAAAGATGGAAGCCTGCTTCAGAGGCTCTGGACCTCAGACTGGTTCATCTTCAACCAAGACGACCCTCAGCACACAGCCAGGAGAACAAAGGAACTCCAGGACAACTCTGAATGTCCTTGAGTGGCCCAGAGGCCACAATTGAACATCTGTCTGAACTGACACTCTACATCCAAACGTCTTGGTGTGGAGGTTCTGCAGAAGAATGAGAGAAACTGTCCATGAACAGGAGTGTGATCTTCACGAGGCTGTGATCAGAGCCAGAGCTTCAGCAACGGGCGGAGAACAGACTGAGCACGTATGAACACGGGGTTTATTTGGGTTTTTAAAATACATGTGTAGGGCCTTCAGACCTTCTTTCACATTGACATGAGCTTTGTTTGTAGAAATTTTGAGGAAAACAATGGATTGAATCCTTTTTGAACTAAGAATGTAACAGAACTACTGTCGCTGCAGAAGCTTTGAGTCGGAGATAACTCAGATGTTTCTGCAGGTGCTGGATTACCTGTTTGTCCACAGTCGTCTGTGTGAGCGAGGCTTTGATGCCTCGGCTGTGGAGGAGTGTCTGGAGATGTACCAGTGCTCAGAGGAGAAGGTACCGCACCTAGAGACCTTTATCAACCGAAAACATGCACAGTAATTCTGCTGTAGGTCCTTCTGAGTCTAGACCAGGATCCTGAGGCCAGAGACTCTGAAGGACGCAGTCTACAGTGAGGGAAATAAGTATGTTCTGCCTGTGTGTCCTTCCTCAGGCGCTGCAGTTCCTCCAGCTCATGTCCAGGTTTGGGGAGATGGGATTCGAGCGCGACGCCATAAAGGAGGTCCTTCTGTTCCACAACAACGACCAGGACAAGGCGCTGGAGGAGCTGATGTCCCGAGCCGCGGCCAGCTGAGCGGGGCCGGCGCCGGGTTTCCTCCGTCCTTCTACTGACTTTGTGCCTCCACGCAGCAGCAGAGGAACCCCAGGAGAGCGCGTCTGCAGGAACGGGTTTGTGAACGCCAAAGACTAGACAAAGAGCTTCTGCCACGCAAAAGGGCTCGTGACATTTACATTGTTGGAACTCGTGAAGAATTGAAGAACCCATTTCCCCTTTCACAGCATGAGACGGTTTGAGTTTTGGGAAATCCAGAAGGGTTTGGGAAAAAGACTGTGTTGGATATTGACATTTGTGGTGGCTTTTTTGGAGAAAACTGGAGCAGAACTTATTTTTTTTTTGCGCTGCGAGCTGCTCTCCCTCGGTTCATCTGTAGGGGGCAGTGCTGGGTCTCAGGAGGTTCTGGACCTTGGACTTTGGCCCAGATCTGGACCCAGTCTGACTCACTAAGTGCCCTCGCTGCTTGGCTCCGCCGTGCTCCGCTCGCGATGGTCGTTTTACTGTTCAGCACTTTTGTTTTAGACATTTAAGTTGTGATTTTTCAGTCTTTCCATAAAATGCTTATCAGAACCGAGGCGCCGGACTCGCGGTCTCCCCGAGGCGCCGCGCCGGACTCGCGGTCTCCCCGAGGCCGGACTCGCGGTCTCCCCGAGGCGCCGGACTCGCGGTCTCCCCGAGGCGCCGGACTCGCGGTCTCCCCGAGGCGCCGCGCCGGACTCGCGGTCTCCCCGAGGCGCGGCCTCGCGGTCTCCCCGAGGCGCCGGCCTCGCGGTCTCCCCGAGGCGCCGGCCTCGCGGTCTCCCCGAGGCGCCGGACCTCGCGGTCTCCCCGAGGCGCCGGACTCGCGGTCTCCCCGAGGGCGCCGGACTCGCGGTCTCCCCGAGGCGCCGGACTCGCGGTCTCCCCGAGGCGCCCGCGCCGGACTCGCGCGTCTCCCCGAGGCGCCGGACTCGCGGTCTCCCCGAGGTGCCGCGCCTGACTCGCGGTCCCCCTCGCCGTCCCCCTCGCCGTCCCCCTCGCGCGTCCCCCTCGCCGGCCTCTTTCCACTCGTGCCTCAGTAACGGCGGAGAAAAGTTACAATTGGTGAAAATAACGATATCATTCTATTATATTATATATAATTTATCGACTGATCCTGAGCCGATATTTGTCTAAAGTTCATGTTTGTCTCGACTAAACCAACGTTATTAAATCACAATGTCAAAAAGAATGAACTATTTCAGATTTTCTTAAATATTCTTTGAAGCTTCAGTCACAGATTTACACCTTCATTTGTGTTCGAAACGTCATCGTAAATAATGGACTGACCAGAGGAGGAGACCACCGTGAACCAGAGGAGGAGACCACCGTGAACCAGAGGAGAGACCACCGTGAACCAGAGGAGGAGACCAGACCGTGAACCGTGAACCAGAGGAGGAGACCACCGTGAACCAGAGGAGGAGACCACCGTGAACCAGAGGAGGAGACCACCGTGAACCAGAGGAGGAGACCACCGTGAACCAGAGGAGAGAACCACCGGTGAACCAGAGGAGGAGACACCGTGAACCAGAGGAGGAGACCACGTGAACCAGAGGAGGACACCGTGAACCAGAGGAGGAGACCACCGTGAAACCAGAGGAGGAGAACCGTAACCAGAGAGGAGGGACCGTGAACCAGAGGAGGAGACCGTGAACCAGAGGAGGAGACCGTGAACCAGAGGAGGAGGAGGAGACCGTGAACCAGAGGAGGAGGAGGAGACCGTGAACCAGAGGAGGAGGAGGAGACCGTGAACCAGAGGAGGAGGAGGAGGGACCGTGAACCAGAGAGGAGGAGGGGACCGTGAACGTGAACGCGCCTGAGACGTTTCCTCACTAAATCATTTAATAAACGTCCTCTTTCTAACAAAGCACAAGTTCATCTTTATTTAAGAGTGTAAAACCAGGTCTAAACCGGGTCTAAACAGGTTCTAAAACATATTCTAATGTGCTTCTCCTGCCAGCAGAGGGTGCCAAGACACTAATCCAAGCGTGATTTAAGTGTTTTCTATCATTAAACCCGACTCTGCTGCAGTGAAAGGAGCTCTTTCTAACAGAAATGAGAGAAAGATCAGGATTCTTCTGGTTTTTTTTTGTCTCTTTTGACACGTGTTTTTTCTGGAGCGTCCAAAAGAATCAGCACCACAAACAAAAGACTCCATGGCAACCAATGTAAAGCCCTGAAACGCAGAAAAATGAGCCGTGTTACATCACTTTATCACTGGTGATATTAAAACTGAAAGCAACTTCACGAACAGGCCAGACCTACAGAGTTTATTATTTTATTAAACACCAAGTGGAGATGTTAGGAATCATTTTGATGCACTATTTTGAGTGCCTAATCAAAACGTTATCATCCCTAATGTTATTTCACAAAGTGAACAGGCGTGCAAAGTGTTCACAGAAATGGACTGATTATAAATGAGCTGCTTAAACATTTCATCTACAAAAACAATATCCACTTATAAAGCGATAAAACTAGTCAAATCTAATTATAGCAAATGTATCAATAAACAAACAGGACCACACAACGCTTGCTCTGTTAAAGAGAATAATAATGATATAAATGCCTGAAATTGTCTCTTTTTGTTGAGCTTTTTAAGGGTTTATGTTTTGTGAGAATGAAATTTGATTTGTTTTTAATAAAGCACCCAAAACCTACATTAATCAAACTAAAATATATTCAGAGTTATAAAGCCATATATATATATATATATATATATATATACAGGAATAAATCATTAAAACATTCTTATACTGTTCAATGATTGTATATAAATACATTAGTCATATATAAGTACAGTTGTCATTTGAATAAGAGTTTATTTAACAAAATGGATTTAGATTTGTAACTTTATTTTCCGATGTTTTGACATATGTGACGTAAGCACGCACGGACTTGTTGTTGACGTTTGACCGTTGTGCGGCTGCGCGCTGCGAGTGCCTCAGTTTGTTTGTGCTCCAGCTTCGCTCCGCCAGCGTTCACACCGCCGTGACCCTGTGACCCGCGTCTGTGACCCGCGTCTGCGCGCCCGATGCCCGCCTCAGAGGCTGCTTTGGCCTGAAGTTTACCCGTAGATGAGCGCTTCCCCCGCGGCCTCAGCACCGAGCAGCTCCCGGCGGCAGCAGAGCCGTCAGCGCCCCCGGACCAGAGGCCTCCGCCGCGGCTGCTGCTGCTGTGGACTTCGCATGTGAGCTGCGCGTATTCTCCCGCAGAGCAGCGCCACACGAGAGCCCAGCACACGGGAGCTTTCCCCGTTTTATGAGCCTGGAGTCGGCCGCTGTGCGCACCTCCATGTGGGTGAGCGACCTGTGCGTGTCCGACTATGGCCCGAAAAACAGTTAGCAGGAAAAGGAAGGCCGCCGAGCCCAAAGACCAACAACAGGTAAGAAACTCACACAACCGGGCACAACCGTCATCCACGCGTCAGACCGGTTATCCAACGGTCGGAGGAACGCACGCTCGTGTTTCAGTCCGTTTGGTTTGGCAATCTGACCGTAAGTTTGTGATGTTTTGAACGGAGACAGCTGGGGCTAGCGCATTAGCAGCTAACTAGCATTGAGCTAAAGGCGTCAAGCTCCCTAACAATTTAACTTAATTCTTTATAACATGTAATAATATGGTCAAACAAATACTCAAATATCACCACATAATCTCAAACCTAGTCAATTATTAAACTGTGCAAAGTTTAAAGGTGAATTTGACGAGTTGTAGACCGTGTTATTTAGTTAGCTTCGTGTAGCCGTTAGCCTTCGTCACCGCAGGGTTCGACGTTGATTTATTTCCGTTTTTGAACGTTAACGGGTTTGAATGACGCAGCGGCGCCGCGTGGAGCTCGAGCTCGTGTCTATGTCAAGTGTCATTTTGGGAAACGTCAGATATGTTTCGTGAAGGTTAATCTGATCCTGACCGGAAGCTGTAAAAGCCTTTTCCGGCTACGCCACAAACTCAAATCCGGGAAAGAAATGAAATCTGTTTCAGCGCATTTTTGTAGAACGGACAGAGACGTGCGGGGGGCTGTGCGGGGGGCTGTGCGGTGCGGGGCTGGCTGTGCGGGGGGCTGTGCGGGGGCTGTGCGGGGGGCTGTGCGGGGGGCTGTGCGGGCTTTGTGCGGGGGCTGGTGCGGGGGGCTGTGCGGGGGGCTGTGCGGGCCCGGTCCAGGCCCAGGTTGGACTGGTTGAAGGTTGTGTGCAAATGTGAAGGGAACACTAAAGATTAACATTGCAGACATAACCTCTGCTCTGCAGTCATTATGATCATGTGTTCTGTCACTAAGCAACTGCAACTCACCGTTAATTTAGGAGTCAAACGAGTCGTTTTATTGTGCATCGAGTTTCAAATGCATTTGTAAGCAAATACAGGTTGAAATAAGGAAGCGGAAGGCTTCTGGAGAGAAGATGAGTCAGGTTTATTATCGATGACAGACGGTGTGTGAGAGTCTGGTCAGATGAAAATGCAGTGGGCAGCAGGTCATACTGATGTGTGTGTAATACTGTCCGTGTGCTGCAGCTGGGCTGGTGCCACCTGAAGCGCTCCCAGCCTCTCGTCTCGTCTCGCTCTCGCGATGCCACAGTCGCCCGTCTGTGGTCTGTGCCGTCCGTGGCAGAGAGTTCCGGCCTCAGCTCCAGCACGAGGGCCGGCTCTTGAGCAGTCTGCGAGGCTTCGCTGCGGCGCGTTTGCCCGGAATCCTGAGGGAGCGAGAGCTGCCTCTGGGCCGCTTAAACAAAGTGTTTTGCCTCACAATGGCTCAACCAGCGCCAGGTGGTGTGTGGTCTCTCACTCAAGTGCTAACACGGTAACCCGTCGTCTCTCTAAGCTAACCCGTCGTCGCCGTCGTCTCTCTAAACCCGTCGTCTCTCTAACCCGTCGTCTCTCTAACCCGTCGTCTCTCTAAGTCTCTCTAACCCGTCGTCTCTCTAACCCGTCGTCTCTCTAACCCGTCGTCTCTCTAATCTCTAACCCGTCGTCTCTCTACCCGTCGTCTCTCTAACCCGTCGTCTCTCGTCGTCTCTCTAACCGTCGTCCCGTCGTCTCTCTCTAACCCGTCGTCTCTCTCTCTCTCTAACCCGTCGTCTCTCGGTCTCTCTAACCCGTCTCTCTCGGTCTCTCTAACCGTCGTCTCTCCTCTCTAACCCCTCTCGGTTCTCTAACCCGTGGTCTTCTCTCTCTAACCCGTGGTCCCGTCGTCTCTCGGTCTCTTCGCCTCTAACCCGTCGTCTCTCTAACCCGTCGTCTCTCTAGACCCGTCGTCTCTCGGCCTCTCTAACCCGTCGTCTCTCGCCCTCTCTAAGGGCACATGAATCCGCCTAGAGTTTGTAAAAATGCTCCTGAAGGACTCTCAGACCACGAGTAACAAACATCTCTAATGAAAATAAGATTGAACTCTTTGTCTTGAATAGAAGCGTCTGGAGGAAACCAGGCCCCGCTCATCTCCTAGTCAGGACCATCCCTACAGTGAACTTGCTGGTGGCAGCATCATGCTGTGGAGATGTTCTTCAGAACCAGGGGCTGGTCTCTCTAACCCGTCGTCTCTCTAACCCGTCGTCTCTCCTCTCTAACCTCCGTCGTCTCTCTAACCCGTCGTCTCTCTAACCCGTCGTCTCTCTAACCGTCGTCTCTCTAACCCTCGTTCGTCCTAAACCGCTCTCTGCCTCTCTAACCCGTCGTCTCTCTACCCGTTGTCGGTCTCTCTAACACCGTCGTCTCTCTACCCGTCGTCTCTCTAACCCGTCTCTCTCGGCCTCTCTAACCGTCGTCTCTCGGCTCTTCTACCCGTCGTCTCTCTAAACCCGTCGTCTCTCGGCCTCTCTAACCCGTCGTCTCTCTAACCGTCGTCTCTCTAACCGTCGTCTCGCCTCTCTACACCCGTCGTCTCTCTAACCCGTGCGTCTCTCAACCGCTTCGTCTCTCTAACCCGTCCGTCTCTCCTCTCGTCTCTCTACGACCCCGTGTCTCTCTAACCCGTCGTCTCTTAACCCGTGTCTCTCTAACCGGTCTCTCTCGTTCTCTCTAACCCGTGGTCTCTCTGCCTCTCTAACCGTCGTCTCTCTAACCCCGTGGTCTCTCTAACCCGTCGTCTTCTCTAACCCGTCGTCTCTCGGCTCTTCTAACCCGGTCGTCTCCGTCTAACACCGTCGTCTCTCGGCCTCTCTAACCCGTGGTCTCTCTAACCCGTTCGTCTCTCTAACCCGTCGTCTTCTCGGCCTCTCTAACCCGTGTTCTCTCTCACCGTGGCTCTCTAACCCGTGGTCTCTCTAACTCCGTCGTCTCTCGGGCCTCTCTAACCGTGTCTCCTAATAGACCCGTCGCTTCAACCCGTCGTCCTACGGCGGGTCTCCTACGGACTCCGTCGTCTCTCTAACCCGTCGTCTCTCCTAACGGCCGTGTCTTCAAACCCGTCGTCTCTCTAACCGATGTCTCTCTAACCGCCGTGTCGTCGGTCGTTAACCCTCGTCCTATCTGCCGTCATCTACCCGTCGTTCTGCTAACTCCGTCGTCTCTCTGGGATACCCGTCGTCTCTCTAACGGCCGTCGTCTATCTAACCCGATCTGTCGTCTCTCGGCCTCTCTACCCGGTCGTCTCTCTAACCCGTCGTCTCTCGGCCTCTCTAACCCGTCGTCTCTCTAACGCCGTCGTTCTCTCTAACCAAGTGTCCTCTCGGCCTCTCTCACACGTCGTCTCTCCTAAACCTGTCGTCGTCCGCCTCTCTCACCCGTGTCTCTCTAACCCGTGTCTCTCGGTCTCTTCTAACCGTGTCTTCCTCGGTCTCTCTAACCGTGGTCTCCTCGTCTCTCTAACCGTGTCCTCTCGGTCTCTCTAACCCGTTGGTCTCTGCGGTCTCTTTCTCTACACGCCGTCGTCTCTCTAACGCCGACTCGTCTCTCTAACCCGTCGTCTCTCTAACCCGTCGTCATCTCTAACCCGTCGTACTCTTAGACCCGTACGTATCTCTAAGCCCGTCTCTCTCTAACCCGTCGTCTCCCTCTGCCTCTCTACCCGTCGTCTCTCTAACCCGTCGTCTCTCTCTAACCTCGTCGTCTCTCTGAACCTCCGTCGGCTCTCTAACCCGTCCGTCTCTCGGCCTCGTCTAACACCGCGTCTCTCTAACCCGTGTCTCTCGGCCCTCTCTACCCGTCGTCTCTGCCTAACGCCCGTCGTGCTCTCTAACCCGTCGTCTCTCGGCCTCTCTAACTCCGTGCGTCTTCTCGGCGCTCTCTAAACCCGTCGTCTCTCTAACTCCGTCGTCTTCGGGCCATCATCTAACCCTGTCTCTCTAAACGCCGTCGTCTCTCTAAACCCGTCGTCTCTCGGCCTCTCTAACCCCGTCGTCTCTCTAACACCAGTCGTCTCTCTAACCCGTCGTCTCCTCTAACCTTGCCGTCGTCTCTCTAACCCGTCGTCTCTCTAACGTAACAGTCGTCTTCTCTAAACCCGTCGTCTTTCTAACCCCGTCGTCTCTCTGCGCCTCTCTAACCCGTCGTCTCTCTAACCCGTCCGTCTCTCTAGAGCGCTCGTCTTCTAACCCCGTCGTCTCTCGGCCTCTCTAACTGCGGTCGTCTCTCAACCCGTCGTCTCTCGGCCCTCTTCTAACCCGTCGTCCTCTCTAACCCGTCGTCCTCTCTAACCCGTCGTCTCTCGGCTCTCTAACCCGTCGTCTCTCTAACACTGTCGTCTCTCGGCTCTCTAAACGCCGTGGTCTCTCTAACCGTCGTCTCTCGGGTTCGTCGTCTAACGGCCGTGGTCTCCCTGGTCCTCAACCCGTGTCTCTCGGTCCTCTCTACCCGTGGTCTCTCGGTCTGCTCTACCCGTGGTCTCTTCTAACCCGTGGTCTCTCATACTCCGTGGTCTCTCTAACCCGTGGTCCTCTTAACCCGTGGTCTCTACGGCACTCTCTAACCCGTGGTCTCTCTAACCCGTGGTCTCTCTAACCCGTGGTCTCTCTAACCCGTCGTCTCTCGGTCTCTCTAACCCGTGGTCTCTCTAACCCGTGGTCTCTCTAACCCGTGGTCTCTCTAACCCGTGGTCTCTCTAACCCGTGGTCTCTCGGCCTCTGCAGCTCTTTGTGGTGGACGTCTTGAGCGCTCAGATCACCAGGATCCCCATGTTGAAGGACAGAGACAGTTCTCCAGGCTCTGGCTCTGTGGTCAGGCAGTATTCTGCTCGCTCACGCCCCCATCTGGAGCACATGGGCTGTGGCATCCACGCCATCGAGCTCAACCCTTCACGGACGCTGCTGGCCACCGGAGGAGACAACCCCAACAGCCTGGCAGTGTACCAGCTGCCCACGCTGGACCCCGTGTGTGTGGGAGATGTACGTACTTCAAACCACTTCAGACCTGTTCTCGTGGTGATGAGGCGGCACGAGGCACGTCTGTGGAGGGAGAGCACTGGCCTAATCTGTCTTGTGTTTCAGGACGGACACGACGACTGGATCTTCTCAATCGCCTGGATCAGTGACAACATGGCCGTCTCTGGTGAGTTCTGACTTTCTTCACGACCATGTGACCTACACCCTGTGGTTTCCAGGATGTGACATCACGACCACATGAATGTAGAACTGTTCTTCAGAACACGGTGCGTTTAAAGAGGAGACTCTTCATGAATCTGCAGTGAAGATCTCAGATGCGTTGTCAGTCCAGTCGAGTCCGTTTCTCAGGTTCTCGTGTGTCCGGTTCTCCTCAGGTTCTCGTGACGGTTCCATGGGTCTGTGGGAGGTCTCAGAGAAGGTTCTGACCGAGGCTCAGCTCAGTCAGAGTCAGGACGCTGTTGTGCCGTCGTATGCTCACATCTCCCACCGAGCGCTCAAAGACATCCCCAAAGAGACCACCAACCCCTACAACTGCAAGGTCCGAGCGCTGGCCTTCAACGGCAACCACAAGGTAAAGACCCTCTGACCCCCTCTTTTGCTCCTCTGACCTCTCCTACCCTCTCTCTCTCCCCCTCACTCTGCTCTCCCCTCCCATCACCTCTCGATCCTCGTGGACCCCCTCTCTCCTCTGCCCCCTCTCCTCCTCTCCCTTCCTCCCTCCTCCCCTCTCCTCCCCTCTCCTCCCCTTTCTCCTCTCTCCTCCTCTCTGAACCTCCTCCTCTGTTCCTCCTCCCCTCCTCTCTCCCTCGCTCCTCCCTCCCCCCCTCCTCTCTCCTCTCTTCTCCTCCTTTCCTCTCTTCCCTCTCCTCCTCTCCTCTCTCTTCTCCTCTCCTCTCCTTCCCTCTCTCTCTCCCCCTCCTCCTCCTCTCCTCCTCCCTCTCCC
Organism: Chaenogobius annularis; assembly: GCA_015082035.1. NCBI lineage: Eukaryota > Metazoa > Chordata > Actinopteri > Gobiiformes > Gobiidae > Chaenogobius > Chaenogobius annularis. The sequence goes on along the minus strand of BJKM01000956.1, from coordinate 113,483 downwards.
CTCCTCCCCCCTCCTTCCTCCTCTCTTCCTCCCCTCTCTCCTCCCTCCTCTCCTCTCCCTCCCTCTCCTCCCCTCCCTCCCTCTCTCTTCTCCCCTCTCCCTCCTCCTCTCCTTCTCCCCCTTCTCCCCTCCTCCTCCTCCCCCCCTCCTCCTCCTCCTCCTCCCCTCCTCTCCCTCTCCCCTCCCCTCTCTTCCTCTCCTCCTCCTCCCTCCTCTCTCCTCTCTCCCTCCTCCTCCTCCTCTCCTCCCCCCTCCTCCTCCCCTCCTCCCTCTCCCCCTCCTCCTCCCCCCTCCTCTCTCCCCCTCCTCCTCTCTCCCCTCCTCTCCTCTTCTCCTCCTCCTCCTCTCCCTCCTCCTCCCTCCCTCTCTCCCCCCTCTCCCTCTCCTCCCTCCTCCTTCTCCCCTCCTCCTCCTCCCCCCTCCTCCCCTCTCCCTCCTCTCCCTCTCTCCTCCCCCCTCCTCCTCTTCCCCTCCTCCTCCTCCCTCCTCTCTCCTCCTCCCCCCTCTCCTCCTCCTCACCCCCCTCCTCCTCCTCTCCTCCTCCTCTCCTCCTCCCTCTCCCTCCTCCTCCTCCTCCTTCCCCTCCTCCTCCTCTCCTCCTCCCTCCCTCCTCCTTCCCTCCTCCTCCTCCTCCTCCTCTCCTCCCCCTCCTCCTCTCCCTCCTCCTCCTCCTCCTCCTCCCTCCCCCCTCCTCCTCCCTCCCTCCCCTCCTCCTCTCCCCTCTCCTCTCCTCCTCCTCTCCTCCTCCGCTCCTCCTCTCCCTCTCCTCCTCTCTCCCTCCTCCCCCCTCTCTCCTCTCCTTCCTCCTCCCCCCTCCTCCTCCCCCCCCTCTCCCCCTCCTCCATCCCTCCTCCCTCCTCCCCGTCTCCTCTCTCCCCCCCTCCTCGCGCCCCCCTCCTCCTCTCCTCCTCATGCTGGACGTTCTTCTCTGCAGGAGCTCGGTGCTGTGTCTTTGGACGGTTACTTCCATCTGTGGAAAGCAGAACACAACCTGTGCAAGGTCAGCTCCACGCTGCGTTCGGGTCTGAGACTTGAACCTTTCTGGATCCTCATTCTTCTTGTGTTCTGTTGTTCATGATCTCAGCTCCTGTCCACGAAGCTCCCTCACTGTAAGGAGAACGTGTGTCTGGCGTACGGCGAGGAGTGGTCCGTGTATGCCGTGGGCTCTCAGGCTCACGTCTCGTTTCTGGATCCACGACAACCGCCGAGCACCATCAAGTCTGTGAGCTCCCGAGAGCGAGGCAGCGGTACGTCAACGACCCGCTTTAGTAAGGTCCGGGCCTGGCCCCAGGTCCGGTCCCCGGACCGGGCCTGGGGCCTGGGACCGGGGCTTCAGAAGCGCCTTGTCATGGTTAGCATCAGGAAGCTAAGGCGCTAACTCCAGCCACGACTTGTGAATGAATGCGGCGTTTGTGTTGTAGGAATCCGCTCGGTGAGTTTCTACGAACACATCGTTACCGTGGGAACAGGCCAAGGCTCGCTGCTGTTCTACGACATCCGCGCGCAGAGGTTCCTGGAGAACCCACTGTTCTCTGGAGGATACAAGAAGGGACTGTCCGAGGGGGTCCTGAAGCTCACCACGGGGAAAGGCTGGCTGGTACGGGCTTCACGTGACTCCCACCCGCTCAGAAACGGCTCTAACTCCTCCTTCTCCTCCTCCTTCTTCTCCCTCAGAACCACGATGAGACCTGGAGGAGTTACTTCTCTGACATCCACTCGTTCCCGAACGCCGTCTACACCCACTGCTACGACCAGTCCGGCACCAAGCTGTTTGTGGCCGGTGGGCCGCTGTGCTCCGGGCTGCACGGCAACTACGCCGGGCTGTGGAGCTAACGGCAACGCCTCCTCCTCTGCTCCTCTTCAGTCTCTCCTCTGCTCCTCCTCTTCAGTCTCTCCTCTGCTCCTCCTCTTCAGTCTCTCCTCTGCTCCTCCTCTTCAGTCTCTCCTCTCCTCTGCTCCTCTTCAGTCTCTCCTCTGCTCCTCTTCAGTCTCTCCTCCTCCTCTTCAGTCTCTCCTCCTCCTCTTCAGTCTCTCCTCCTCTCCTTTCCCCTTTTCGTCCGAAGAGTGAAGACGAGCGTGAACCCTTCTGGAGCGAAGAGCGCCGGACGTTCAAACCTCGACCGCCGCCAAACGCAATAATAACGCCGAAAGAAGGAGGAGAAATGAAGTGTAGAATCTCGACCAATCACTAAAGACTCGATGTTCTGGCCTCAGAATTAAAACAAGCGAAACGAAGGGTCCCGACGGGCGCGGCCCACTCCGAGTGTAAATGTGTTGAGTATTTGAATCATATTTGCTGAAGTTCTCATTGCAGACGCGTGCTTTATAATCCGTGTGTGTGAGGCCCGTGTATTTATTTTCCCGTTTCTTCCGCTTGCCGCTCGCGCTGGCGGCGTCGCCGTGACGTCGCCGTGACGTCGCTCTGTAAATGTGCCGTCTGAAATCTGCCACGGGGAAAACGCCGGAGAATCTGGGTCGAACGTGACGTGGTGAAACCAAAGTATCACGAGACTCATCTTCAGCGCTCGCGTTTCGTACGTTTGCGTCGTTTTCCACTGATGAAGTGATGAATTTACTTTGTAAAACTCCAAAACGAGACTTTGACTCATTGTTTTCTTTAGAAATGTGTTTCTTTATTTCAGACGTTTCTTCAGTTGTAAAAATAACTGACACAAATCTTCAGCGTTCGGTTTGAGCGCGTCGGCTCCAGGTTTGTGTGTTCCACTTTGTCTTTCCGTGAAAGACTCAGTTCTACAGATGTTCTGCCGCTGACGGTCAGACGGGGGCGCTCTGACGTCACGCGCCACGTTTATGTTTCAAAAGGAAGAGTTTGTTTTTCTTCGTCACTTTAACTGTGAATGACGATGAATGAACTCTCCAAACATCACTTTAAAGCTTCACCCTGGAACTTTTCTTGTGTTGGGTCTGTCATTGCATTGCCTGGAATGTTCCACAGTATGGCATGAACTTGTCAGCAGTATGTTTCCATGGTGATTGACACACGTTAGGCTCTATTGTGGACCATTCCAGGCGGTTTGGGACCCCCACCTTAAACCCACGCGTCCCGACTCTTTCCCCGAGCAGAGGCTCCGGTGAGGAACAGGGTCTCCCACGGCGACGGAAGACGCTCAACTTTGTGCCAGTTTTTGTTTCATGTGAAAAGGCCCAGTAACGACAGAAAACCAGGTCCAACGTCAGAATCACGTGACTGTGCGTGTGCCGTGTTTTCTATGCGTGTAATACCTGTGCGTGTCCGTGAGAGGGCGCTGTTTTAATGTGTCTGAGGACATTTTTTTATACTCATTCATGTTTTTACTACATAGAAACGGAACAGAGAGCATCATTGTAACATATGGAAAACAGTATCGACATTTGAAAAGAGAAACTAATAAAATGATGTGTATATCTATGTGAGTGTCTCTGTTCTGCAGCGCCACGGTCTGCCTCGGGGGGGCGCCGCATGGGGTCTGCCCTCGCCGTGCCGTGCCGAACAGTGAATAATTCAAGACTGAGATTGGGATGATAAAGGTGTGTTGAGTGAGTGAACGGGGCCGGTCTGGTGAGGGCCGCATTTGGCCCCTGAGCCAAAGCTTGTAAATGCCTGTAAGAACCTGACGCCACAGCTGCCCTGAGTCTGCTCCTGAGGCTTTTACTGAGGTTTGCCCAAAGGCACAAAGACAAAGTTTGAAAAGTGATTTACAAAAAACGCTTTTAATCCAACAAAAGCCTCAAATCGCAATTTAAATATATTTTTGTTAAATTTTTTAAAATATTAATATTTTTGTAACAAATACATTTTAAAATCCATGAAACGTGAAGAATCTGCAGAAAGAATTCATTCGGTCATAAAATAAGATCAATAAACTCAACGTGTGCGCGCGCTGGTGTTTTGGCCCCTCCCCTCGGCCCACGCGCGTCACTCTGGGAGCATCACGTGACTTGTGTCCGTCGGAGCCTCTGGAGCAGGTAAACAACAAACTCACATTTCAGCCCGTTTGTGCCTTTTCACCGCGGGGTTTGTGGTCCCGGTCCCGGCTGGTCCTCCGGGTCCGGACGCTGCTCTGCCCCGGACACAGAGCCTGAAAAGCGGACACAAGCTGCGGCTTTGGGGCCTTTTCTGCCGCACACATCTTTGTCATGAAGCGGAGACTGTGCGGGACCGAGCCGGAGCCGTGTCCCGGTCTGACCCGGTCTGACCCGGCTCGGCCCTGGTCCGGCTCGGCTCGGCCCGGCTCTGGAGCCTCTGGCGGCACAGTTTTAACCCGCTGTGTGAGTTTAGCACGGGTAAAACACGGAGCTAACGGCGCTAACGGGACAAAGAGCCGCAGTGACCGGGAAGAGGCTCCGGGACGGTTCAGACGGAATAAACAGAATATTAATGATGTCAATAAACAACAGCACAGGTTAGCATTAGCATTAGCATTAGCATCACGCTGGGAGCAGCGGCAGCTTTAAGACACGGCAAGTTTATTTGTAGAGCGCGATTCAAAGTGCTTTAAAACGGGAACAAATGCATTAAAAACACAAAGACAGAACTCATAAAAGAAGAGTGCAAATAGAGTCACGTGCGCAAACAAAAGTGTTTTTGTCTTTGAGAAGAACCTGTCCCACGCACATTTAGGACAAAACTGTCATAATGTAAGTAAATAGTCTCTTTAAAATGTCATCAGAATAAATTCTGAAGTAGTTAATAAAATATAAAATGAACCACTATAATTAACATCGGATCTTTGTTAATGATTTAAGATTTTTAGGTCATAAAAGTATAATTGATGTTAAAATGTGTAATATTTCTTCAGATAAAAGTACTATTGTCGCTCCACCTTTCTGTGAGTGTCCAGAAAATGAAGTTAAATCCAGCGCCCCCTGGGGGACACTCACATACGTCCCAGACGACCTGAACAGAATGTAGGACGGGCTCAGGCAATGTACTTATGAAAGTCACATTAGCGAACGGCGATGTGTCAGTCAGGGGAGGATGCTAAGACATCTTTATGTACAAGACGTAAGACTGAACTTCGATCGCGGAAGTAGGTGGAAAGCTTTTTTGGGAGTTATAGTAGACGCCAATGAGCACAGCCATATCGTCATGTACGTACATGTGGATACATTATGGGCCGACATTCTTGGCTCGATGGGCCTTGGTTATGGTGCGACACTATAGTATTTGCTTATTTAGCTGGTTGCGGTCGATTTACGTTTTCAGACTTCATCTGATTGAGTTTAGCTGATCGATTATCGACAGGGATATGTACGTAGTCTAAATATGGTCGTAGCTCGCAGCGCTCAAGATAGTAGAGTCTTAACATATAATATTCTGCTTGAAAGGAAGGAATGTTCTTTCTTGGTGAAGACAAAGCTCTCGCTCTGCTACGCGGTTCGCACTCGTCATTCTGTCCCCGTTTACTACTATGTATCACTCTGGCCTTGCGACATCTACACCTTCATCCGTCGTCTTTTCATAAAAGCGTCTTCTAGCTCTCAAGCTTACATTGCGACTCTCTCCAGTTAGCGACTCCTACTTTAAACTATCACTTAATCTCGCCATTTCACTACGGCTTTACGACTCATAAGTTGTTCTGCAATACAGTTCCTATGTCATTCAGTCCTCACGTCGCTTCGCTTTAAAGTTGCATTCTCTCTCTAGTCTGTTGCATTTCATCCTAGCTTAGCGCCTTAAATCAGCATCTCCTTTACACTTCTCTCTACATTAGATTGCTGTCTCTTATGCTCAGTTCACTCGTAGCTTCCTCTTTCAACCATTTCATATGTCGCCGACTGAACCGCTGTTCCATCACTAGTCTTCGAATTGAAGGAGTAGGGTGGTTGTGTTTTTTGTGGTAGTTTGAGATTGTATTGATGGCAACGCTCTGGGGTCCTGGTTGACTTCAGTATGTGGTGGTGCTTCAACCCATAGAGCTGCTTTGTTTCTAGCGCTGATTTATTTGTGCCTATGGCTGTTTAAGTATGCTCTAGTGTGGCTCAGTCTGGAGCGCTCGATTTAAGTCTGCTCTCTGCACTGCCTTGGGCCCTCAGGAACTCATACGTAATTGTGGGTCTGTTGTATAGTCGTACGTGCATTCTCGTCGCTTCCTTGTCTCTGACAGGATGTTGGAGTTGTGTTGGATCTTTGTAGTAGTTGTTAGTGGAGTTAAATAACGAGGCTTTTGTGTTGTATCAGAGAATTCATATTGCTCAGTGTTTATCACCAGTGAGATCACAAAGGTAAGGTTCCGACATTTATAAGGGTAACCGGTGTGTGTGTGTGTGTGGTGTGTGTGTGATGTGTGTGTGTGTGTGTAGTGTGGTCGCTCGTGGTGTCGACTGTTAGTTATACAAGGAGGTGTGCTGATAACGCTAGGCTGAGGGGGACAGATGATGTCATCCTGTGGACAGGGATGGTTTGCTCAGGTGTTGTGTGTGTGTGCCAAGGTCAGTGTGTATGTGAGTGCTGCTGTGTCTTAACGAAATTGTTAGGTGGTGATTGTAAGATATAGAGAGATATATGATAGATTTGGTGTTTTCCATATACCGGGGATATATAGCGGAGGATATCAGAGATGTATGCTCAAGAGGATAAGTTGTTTGTGTGTGTGCAGAAGAAGTGTATGTCGTAGGGATCTATTGACTGAGCTAGTATGTGTTGATTTTTGCGCCAGGTGGTGTGTGGTGCGGTTGTCGATGGTTGCTGGTGGTGTTGCTTCCTCTGGGTATGTGGTAGTTGTTCTTTCTAAATATCGTATGATATCGCTCGTGTCGGTTGCTCCCAGATTGAGATAGGCTGTGTGATGTGAGTGATGTGTTCTAGAGTAGCAGATGAGGTCGTGTTGTCTTTTATCACAGTATGGAATGTGCTCTTTGCTAGCCAAACGAGCTGAAAGGAAGGTCGAGTTGTTGTGCGTGATCGATCGATTTTCGCTTTCGTAGTGGTGTGCGATGCCTCCTGTAATTACGATGTCGCTTTTCCTGTGTGTGCTGTCTGCCAGGTGTGTGTGTGTTTCTCACAGATGTGGGTGTGTTGCAGGTGTGTGTGTGTGTTCTCACAGCTGGTGTGTGGTGCAGGTGTGGGTGTGTGTTCTCACAGATGGTGTGTGTTGACAGTGTGTGTGGTTCTAAGATTTGTGTTTGCCAGGTGTGTGTGTGTGTTCTCCCGTGTGTGTGTGTTGGAGGTTGTGGTGTGTGTGTGTGTGTTTCACGATGTGTGTGTGTTGAGTGTGTTGTGTGGTGTTCTCACAGATGTGTGTGTGTTGCCAGGTGTGTGTGTGTGTTTCTCTCGTGCGTGGGTGTGTCGTGTGCCGCTGTAGTGCAGTGTGTGTGTGATGGTGCTCGTGGTTCTGATGTGTGTGATCTGTGTGGTGTGTTCTGTGTGTGGGTCGTGGTGTGTGTGTGTGTGTTCTCAAGATGTGTGCTCGTGTGTTGGCACAGGTGATGGTTGCTGCTCGATAGTTGCCTCAGAAGTGTGGTTGCTGGGTGCCAAAGGTGTCAGTGTCGTGTGTGTTTTCACGATTGTGTGTGTTTGTGCAGGATGACCTCGAAAAGAAAAGATGCAGATTTTGGAGGACAACAGGCACAGGTCAAATCTTCTTGTTTTTGGACAGAATAAATACAAACTGAGAAATCTTTTGACGTTCAGATTCTTTTTATAGATAGAGAGAACTGCATTTCTGTCCAACTAAGGGACAACAAGTGAGAGGATCATATCAGCGGAACGTTTGAACCCTTAGTCTGAGCGTTTATGTTGTCAAACTGTAAGATCAATACTATAAGATCAAGTACTATAATGATCAAATAATGAGCAACTATAATGAGCAATCTATATGAGCAAGTAATAGAATGCGCAATACTATACGCAAATATGCTGCTCAATCTTAATGGCAACTATACAATGAAGCAATACTATAGGATGAGCATAATATATGATCAGTATTATGAGCAATATATAAATGAGCATCCTATATAGCGATCTATATGATCTATACTATAGGCAAATACTTATAAAAAAATGAGCAATGATTAATGAGCAATACTATAATGAGCAATAACTGATTAGAGGATAGCTATACTGAGGCTCTTATAGATTGAACATCTATAAATGAAGCATAATTAAAAAGCAAGATAATAAAACTGAAGCAATATCTATGATGATCATACTATAATGGCAATATATAAGTGAGCAATACTATGTGAGCAATCATCTCATGACATAGCTATACAATACTATATGCAATATATAAAATGAGCACTCTAAAAAAATGAGAAATATATAATGATAAATACTATAGATGAGCATACTATAGAATGGAGCAATGTTAATGGAATTATATGGCAATATATAATGGCATACTAATAATGCACTACTATATGAGCATACTATACATGAGGCAGAATGACTCCTAATGTGTCCTGTGTCATGTTCATCTGACAGTTCGAAAGAGAGAAGTGCCTAATACACCACAAAATTCGATGATAGATCTTGATGACTCATCACAGGTCTAATGACTTAGTAACACTCAGTGTTGAGCCACTGGTGATTCTCAGTGGTGTCGCTAAATACAGACTAATACAAGGTCTGAGAAAGATAGCTCTAGTAGTCTGAGATCGAGCGAGATACTATAACAGGATAGCGGGCAGCCGTAGCTATATGAGACAACTCACAGTGTTGAGATAGAGGACAGTACTCAAGGTCTGAGATCATGGAGTTACGTCTCAACAGGTCTGTGAGCCGAGACTCCAGGATGATGAGTAACACTATAGACTCACATGAAGGGCTCTCGAGTATCTAGAATGCTCGACATAATGTAGTTTGGAGCATATAGCTATACTATGAGCAATGCGTATACTGAGACTGAGGACTCAATAGCAGTCTTAGTAGACGCTTCGATAGCACTCGGCACGAGAGTGAGTCTGTAGTCCTGCTCAGACTCGTGAGGTCTGAGACCAGACCACCTGAGAAGTTGTCTGTGACTGTTGTTAAAGACTCAGTTCCATGGTCTCTGAGACCAGACTTAATAGCTGTCCATGATGTATGTCCCATGACTCTACGTAGGAGAAATCGTATGTCTAGAATGCTTCTGATCTGGTAAGGATCTCGTTAAGCTGCTAGTTAAAGTTTGTAGTGTAACACCATGTCGTTGTCTAAATGTTTAAAATGTTGTTAATGTTAACTGTTGTTAAATGTTGTGCAATGTTGTTATGTTGTTAATGTTGTTTATGTTATGTGTTAATGTTATTAATGTTAACAGGTTGTGTAATAATGTTTGTTAAAGCCTGAGCTAGTTATCTGACTTGGGTTTCAGAGACCTGTTTATGTAAACTTGCTATGAGGTATACTGTTGTTAACTAGTTGTTACTCACAGTCTGTTGTGTAGGTCAAGACTTCGATCGATAGATGTTGTTAACGTTATTAAATGTTAATGTTGTTAATGTTGTTATGTTGTTAAATGTTATTAAATGTTGTTAAATGTTGTTAATTGTTGTTAAATGCTGTTAAATGTTAAATGTTGTTAAAATTAAATGTTGTTAAATGTTGTTAAATGTTAAATTTGTTAAATGTTGTTAAATTTGTTAAATGCTGTTAAATGTTGTTAAATGTTGTTAAAAGTTGTTAAATGTTGTTAAATGTTAAATGTTAAATTGTTAAATGTTAAATGTTTTAAAAGTTAAATTTGTTAAATGCTGTTAAATGTTAAATGTTGTTAAAAGTTAAATGTTGTTAAATGTTTAAATGTTATTAATGTTGTTAAATGTTGTTAAATGTTGTTAAATGTTGTTAAATGTTGTTAAATGTTGTTAAATGTTAAATTTGTTAAATGCTGTTAAATGCTGTTAAATGTTGTTAAATGTTGTTAAATGTTATTAAATGTTAAATGTTGTTAAATGTTATTAAATGTTAAATGTTAAATGTTATTAAGTGTTAAATTTATTAATGTTAAATGTTGTTAAATGTTGTTAAATGTTGTTAAATGTTGTTATGTTGTTAAATGTTGTTAAATGTTATGTTGTTAAATGTTGTTAAATGTTGTTGTTGTTAAAAGTTGTTAAATGTTGTTAAATGTTGTTAAGTTAAATGTTAAATGTTGTTGTTAAATTGTTAAATGTAAATGTTAAATGTTGTTAAATGTTGTTAAATGTTGTTAAATGTTGTTAAATGTTGTTAAATGTTGTTAAATGTTAAATGTTGTTAAATGTTGTTAAAGTTGTTAAATGTTGTTAAATGTTAAATTTGTTAAATGTTGTTAAATTGTTAAATGCTGTTTAATGTTGTTAAATGTTGTTAAATGTTGTTAAATGTTGTTAAAATGCTTAAAATGATGTAAAATGTTAAGTGTTAAATGTTCGTTAAATTTGTTATGATGTTGTTTTAAAGTATTAAAAATGTTGTTAATGTTTGTTAAATATTAAAAAAATTAAATAAAAAATTTTGAAATGTTGTAAATGTGTTAAATGTTTAAAATGTTGTTGGGCGGTGTTAAATAAATGTTAATAGGGTCTTCAGGAAAGTGTGATTGGCGATGAGACGAGGGAGGCCCTCACGGACTTCTGAGACGGAACAAGATGTGCTCCGAGCTCAACTTGTCCTTCTCTGACGACGACAGGACATGGTGGGTCCTCTTCTCTCTTCTCTTGACCTTCTCCACTGCTCCCTGACCTTTCCCTCCACCTCTGACCTTCTCCTCTTGCACTCCTCCTTCCTCTGCCCTCTGCTTCTCTTTGTCTCTGCTCCTCTACCTCTGCTTCCTGACCTCTCGTGTCCTCTGTCCTCTCCTCTCGGTCTTTCATTGAGTGTTTCTCGCAGACTTGGAGACGTAGGGAAAGAAAGCCTGCGTGAAGGACGAGCGACGGAAGCAGAGAAAGAGAGAGGGAAGGCGAGCGCGAGCAGCCGGAGTCGAGGAGCAGCAATGAGGGAGCAAAGGAGCCACGCGCTCCAGGACAGGTGTTCACTTCCGTGACCGTGTTTGAGAGTCGCTTTAATCCAGACAAACATCAACTGAAGTTCTTTCTCTGACTCTGTTCCAGGGTCCAGTCGAGGGCGAGGGCAGGAGAACGGTGTGGAGCAGAGCAGGAGAACCAAGCACCAGGTGAGGCGGACCAGGTGAGGCCGGACCAGTGAGGCGGACCCATAGTTTTTTAAACAGAGGAGCAGAGGAGGAGCAGGAGGAGGGAGCAGAGAGGAGAGGAGCAGAGAGGAGCAGAGGAGAGGAGAGGAGGAGCAGAGGAGGAGAAGAGGAGCAAGAGGGGAGCAGAGGAGAGCAGAGGAGGAGCAGAGAGGAGGAGAGAGGAGGAGCAGAGCAGAGCAGAGGAAGGAGGAGCAGAGGAGGAAGCAGAGGAGGGTAGAGGAGAGCAGAGAGGAGCAGAGGCAAGGAGGAGGAGCGGAGCCAGGAGGAGGAGCAGAGGAGAAGCAGGGCAGAGAGAGGAGCAAGAGGAGGAGCAGAGGAGGAGCAGAGAAGCAGAGGAGGAGCAAGAGGAGGAGAGGAGCAGAGGAGGAGCAGAGGAGAAGCAGAGGAGGAGCAGAGGAGGAGCCGAGGAGAAGCAGAGGAGGAGCAGAGGAGGAGCAGAGGAGGACCATTTCCTCGGCTTCGGTTCACAGCTTGTTCACCTGTGTGCAGGTGCTGCAGGTGCTGCAGGTGCTGCAGGTGCTGCAGGGCGAGGTCGGGTCAGAGGTCGAGTAGCCCCCAGCTGCTTCTCAACTCAGAGAATGGGGTAAGTCCTGGTTTTGACCTGCTAAAGTCCTGCTTTAGTCCTGGTTCAGTCCACGTTTCAGACCCATGTTTGTTTCAGGACCTTTGACCCGGCCGATTACCCAAAGCCCCAAACTGACAGCGCCGCCCACACAGAGGACTCAGCCAATCACAGCAGCTCACACAGAACAGGTGAGACTCCAGTCCTGGTCCAGAGTTCTGATATTAGAGTTAACGCAACATAAAAACACACTTACACACTTATACACACTTACACACACTTACACATAAAACACACTTACACATAAAAACACACTTACACATAAAAACACACTTACACATAAAAACACACTTACACATAAAAACACACTTACACATAAAACACACACTTACACACAAAACACACACTTACACATTAAAACACACTGACACATACAAACACACTTACACACACTTACACATAAAACACACTTACACATGCAAACACACTTACACATACAAACACACTTACACATAAAAACACACTTACACATAAAAACACACTTACACATAAAACATACTTACACATAAAAACACACTTCCACATAAAACACACTTACACATAAAACACACTTACACATACAAACACACTTACACATACAAACACACTTAAACATACAAACACACTTACACATAAAAACACACTTACACATACAAACACATTTACACATACAAACACACTTACACATACAAACACTTGCACATAAAATCTCTTACACATAAAAACACACTTACACATGCAAACACACACTTACACATGCAAACACACTTACACATTAAAACACACTTACACATACAAACACACTTACACATTAAAACACACTTACACATACAAACACACTTACACATACAAACACACTTACACATAAAAACACACTTACACATGAAAACACACTTACACCCACTTACACATTAAAACACACTTACACATAAAACACACTTACACATACAAACACACTTACACATAAAACACATTTACACATACAAACACACTTACACATACAAACACTTGCACATAAAATCACTTACACATAAAAACACACTTACACATAAAAACACACTTACACATAAAAACACACTTACACATAATAATAATAATAATAATAATAATAATAATACATTTTATTTAAAAGCGCCTTTCAGAACACCCAAGGACACTGTACAAGAGAATAAAATGGCAGAATAAAACAACAGAATAAAACAACAGAATAAAACCCACAGTACAAGAACTGGGATTGATGGTGTTGGAGTGACTGAGTTATGTGGTGTGGAGTGACTGAGTTATGTGGTGTAGAGTGACTGAAGTTATGTGGTGTGGAGTGACTGAGTTATGTGGTTGTGGAGTGACTGAGTTATGTGTGTTGGAGTGACTGAGTCATGTGGTGTGGAGTGACTGAGTATGTGGTGTTTGAGTGACTGAGTTATGTGGTGTTGGAGTGACTGAGTTATGTGGTGTTAGGAGTGACTGAGTTATGTGGTGTAGGAGTGACTGAGTTAGGAGTGACTGAGTTATGTGGTGTAGGAGTGACTGAGTTATGTGGTGTTGGAGTGACTGAGTTATGTGGTGTTAGGAGTGACTGAGTTATGTGGTGTGTGGAGTGACTGAGTTATGTGTGTGTAGGAGTGACTGAGTTATGTGGTGTGGAGTGACTGAGTTATGTGTGTTGGAGTGACTGAGTATGTGGTTAGGAGTGACTGAGTTATGTGGTGTTGGAGTGACTGAGTTATGTGTGTGTAGTGAGTGACTGAGTTATGTGGTGTGGAGTGACTGAGTTATGTGGGTTGGAGTGACTGATGTATGTGGTGTTGGAGTGACTGAGTTATGTGGTGTTGGAGTGACTGAGTTATGTGGTGTAGGAGTGACTGAGTTATGTGGTTGTGGAGTGACTGAGTTAGATGTGGTGTAGGAGTGGACTGAGTTTATGTGGTGTTGTGAGTGACTGAAGTTATGTGGTGTAGGAGTGATGAGTTATGTGGTGTAGGAGTGACTGAGTTTGTGGTGTAAGGAGTGACTGAGTTATGTGGTGTAGGATTGTCTGAAACAGTGAGTTTGAGTCTGGATTTTGAAAAGGGAAGGGTGATATGTCTATGTGGAGAGGTCAGGAGGAGAGAGGTTCCCGAGCTGAGGAGCAGAGCGGCTGAAGGCTCGGCCCCCCATTGAAATAAGACGGAAAGAGGGGACAGAGAGCTGGAGAGAGGAGGAGGACCTGAGGGAGCGAGAGGGAGTGGAGATGTGGAGGGAGGTCAGAGATGTACGGTGGAGCCAGGTTATGGAGAGCTTTGAAAGTATTTAGGATCATTTTGAAGTGAATCCGTTGTTTTATGTGGAGCCAGTGAAGTTGTTGAAGGATGGGGGTGATGTGATGGTGGGAGGGCATCCTGGTGATAATGCGGGCTGCAGAGTTTAAAAAACACACTTACACATAAAAGCACACTTACACATGCAAACACACTTACACACAAAAACACACTTACACATAAAAACACACTTACACATAAAAACACTTACACATAAAAACACACACACATAAAACACACTTACACATAAAACACACACATAAAAACACACTTACACATAAAAACACACTTACACACACTTACACATAAAAACACACTTACACACACACAAAAACACACACACAAAACACACTTACACATGAAACACACTTACACATGCAAACACATTTACACATACACACACTTGCACATAAAATCACTTACACATAAAACACACACTTACACATAAAAACACTTACACATAAAACACACTTACACATAAAAACACTTACACATAAAATCACTTACACATAAAACACACTTACACATAAAATCACTTACACATAAAAAACACTAAACACACATAAAAACAAACACACTAAACACATAAAAACACTTACACATAAAAACACACTTACACATAAAAACACACTTACACATAAAAACACACTTACACATACAAACACTTACACATAAAAACACACTTACACATAAAAACACACTTACACATAAAAACACACTCACACATACAAACACTTACACATAAAAACACACTTACACATAAAAACACACTTACACATAAAAACACACTTACACATAAAAACACACTTACACATAAAAACACACTTACACATAAAAGCACACTTACACAAAAACACACTTACACATAAAAACACACTTACACATAAAAACACACTTAGTGCTGGACCTTAGAACTCAGAAGAAATAAGAATGACAGTCTGACTTTGTCTGACTTTAAGATAATTTGTCAGACCTTGTTTGTGTTTGAAAGTATTTGTAATAGAGTACTTGTTCAGTCACATGACCATCGAGCGTGAGAATAGACACGTTTCCGTGTCACTAGAACCTTTTGGAGAACGACATTTAGTTTTATTTGAATTCATAAACAGTTTTAAATGAGTGAGTGAAAATCCTCTTGAAGATTTTGAATCACTCATGCAGCAGAGGGCGCTGTAGCATACAGAATCACATCATCTGCATACAAGTGGATGCTACTGTGTTTTAGATTATGACCAACTGAGTTCATGTAAATCGTAAATAACAGTGGTCCAAAGACAGACCCTTGAGGAACGCCTTTGTTAAAATAAGAACATTCAGCAGAAACGGCTCGAGCTTTATTTGTGAGGTCATCTGAAAACCACTTTTTAGACTGTATCAAACCAAACAACATCCCGACGATCCAAGACCAAACAACGATCTTCTTGTGTGTCTCAGGAGCCTGGAGGACGGCGCTGAACGTCTGGAGCGTCACAGTATGTCATGTGGTAACCCTGGTCTGAGCTTCAGCGCAAACAGATTTTAAAACGGTTGTTCTCTTTTAGTTGCCAGAGACCACCGTGTTGAGCTCGTCTTCTGCGTCTGAGAACCTCGTCCAAACTCCAAACTGGTCAGACTCTCAGTTCCAACTCTCTCCTCTGGACTTGCTGTTTGTTTATGGTGTTCTCTTCTCTCTCGTCATCAGTCTGGACCCTCCCTCCTCCTCCTCCTCCTCCTCCTCCTCCTCTCAGAGTTTAGTCTTCACAAACTCGCTCCACCAGAACTTCCCCCGTCTGGACCAGACCCAAGAGGACCACCAGAACCACCAAACTGAGCCTCAAACTGGTCATAAACCCGACCACACCCAGGTCCAGTCCTCCCTCAGTCACACCAGCTACGCACACGCGGCCCTGGTAAGGTCTAAACCAGGACTAAACCGTGTCTAAAGCGGGTCTAAACCGGGACTAAACCGAGACTAAACCGGGTCTAAACCTGGACTGAACCCTGGTCTCCATTCCTCTGTCTCAGGCGTCCGTGTTGGGCTCTGGGTTTGGAGACCTGCTCGGATCCAAAAGACTCCAGTCCAGTGCTGGAGCTCAGATCCTGGAGCAGCTCAAAGGTCCAGGCCTGGGTCAGCTCCCCTCGGCCCCGATGCCTGCCCCCGGCCCCGGTCAGACGAGGGGCTCCAGCGGGACTCAGGGAGGAGGCTCTTCTCTGGGGCAGACGGCGCCTCCTCCTCCTCCTCCTCCTTCCTCCTCCTCCTCCTCCTCCTGGGACATGAAGTCAAACTGCAGCGTCCTCTCGTCACCTTTCAACCGTGAGTTTAACCACGTTGGAACATTAGCCACGTTTCGACTGGCCCTGATCCCTCAAACCGGTTCACTTCAGAACATCTTGGTTCTGGTCCTGGTCTGTGTTTCAGGTTCTGCTCCTCCTCCTCAGACTCTGATGTCACAAACTGAACTCATGTTTTCTAATAAATCTGACCTAAACCCTGACACTCTCAAACCCTGAGGTCGATCTGAGCGAATCACAGAAACAGGGGCGTGGCTAAAGCTAGCGTGCCCTGGAACCGTTTTGCACATTGTATTCCACTCTGTCTGTAACTGTGTCCTCTCCTCAGGCGAGTTTGTGCCTCCGCCTGCGCCCTCTGCTGGCCTGTGTGCGCTGGTGCGGACACAGAACACAGCGCCACCTGTAGGACTGGACGCTCAGGGCACTGCACCTCAGAACAGGACACAGCTCCGGGGTCTGAAGCGGCGTACTCCTCCGACCTCGAAAGTAAGAGTCTGACTGCTGCCGTGGTTTCCGTGGTTTCCGTGGTTTCCGTGGTGTCCGTGGTTTCCGTGGTTTCCGTGGTTTCCGTGGTTTCCGTTCCTGCCTAAACCCTGCTCTCGTCTCAGATTCCGTCGTCGGCCGTGGAAATGCCGGCTTCTTCGGACGTTCCGGGGTTAAACCTTCAGTTCGGAGCTCTGGACTTTGGTTCTGAGTCGGTCGTGTCTGATCTGGGGTCAGCGAGCTCAGGGTCCTCGTCTGTTCCCTCCACAGCGCCCCCTGCTGTCGCACAGAGCCACAGCGCGCTCTACTCCAAAGCGCTCAGGTTTGTGTCGCTCCAGTCGCACACTTAAAACATGAACGTACTTCGGATTGGTCGTTGGGTTGGACTGTTTTATTGATTGACTTGACGAAGCCGTAATATTCATGAACACGAATGAACCCAGTGTTTGTCGTTGCCGTGGTGATGCACTACACACTTTCATGAACTCTTCTCTTCTGCAGGGACTCTCTGTCAGAGCCGATGTTCCACTCTGCATCCACGCCACGCCCACCTGCAAACCCCGCCCCCTCTCCTCTAAACGCCGCCCCCTCCTTCTCAGTGGGCGGAGGCTTTAGCTTCGTGCAGGCGGAGCCTCCTGTGTCGCTGCTGGTGAGGTTTCCTTTAGTGTTTGTGTCTCTAATGTTGGAATAGACATTTTGACAGTTCAAAGTAAATGTGATTGTGTTTGGCATCAGTCGAGCTGCGCTTTGTGAAGAAGACGGAACATAAGTCGATCCAAAATGCCCCTAAACTCTTTGACAGAAATAAAGTTGTCTTTTATTTGAATAATAGACTTTATTTGACTCTTCTGTGCTTTCTCTTCAGAATGGGCGGACCTCCGCAGCTCTGGACTGTAAGCCCCTCCCACCTTCTCCGTTTGAACGTGTAAGCTCCTCCCTCACTCCCGTTTGTGTTTCTGCTCAGCCTCGTCTTCATCGTCGTCCCCAAAACCAGAGTCTCCGCCTCTGAGCGCCTCCTCTGTGTGCCACACCCCGGCGGCCCCCACCTCCAGGTAAACGCTCCGCCTCCAGGTAAACGCTCCGCCTCTAACGCAAGGTAAACGCTCCGCCTCCAGGCATACGCTCCGCCTCTAACACCAGGTAAACGCTCCGCCTCCAGGTAAACGCTCCATCTCCGCCTCCAGGTAAATGCTCCGCCTCCACCTGCAGGTAAACTCTCTTTGGGGCAGTTTGGGGGCGTGTCCCCTGCGGCCGTGTTTGAGTCACATGACGTCTCACACGGCTCAAGACGACGCTCTGAGATGATTGGATGATAGAAGTACTTGAGTATCACCATGTTTGGAGAGTCTTGTGCAGCCCTTGTTTGTAGTACCATTTTACACCAAGAGGAGCACACTTCTCGTCTGTGTAAGGAATATAATGCACGCCCATGCACGCCCCTCCCCCACCTATGCCTGCCCCTTCCCCATCCGTACATGATGATCTCCCTTGTCTCCTCAGTCTCTCGTCTGCATCTGCGTCTGCGCCTGCGTCTGCGTCTGCGCTCGGATCCAGCTCACACGCGGTAAGATTCTCTCAGTGACGTCTACGGCAGCGGGGTCTTTTCACCTCCAGAATGTTTCCACACTGTTGCCTGAAACGTATTTTACTCAAGGGGCTTTAAAATACACTGACAGCGCCCCCTGTCCTGTGTCTCTGCAGTTCACCAGCGCAGACAGCAGCAGTGTGAACTCTGTAGCGCCCTCTTCTGGCTCCTTCACCTCAGCGCAGCCTCCGTCCTCGTCCCTGCACTGCTCTGCTCTCAGCTGCAGCACCCTGAGCACCCCGCCCTGCCCCGCCCACAGCCTGTCGACCTCTGGACTCCTCCCCTCGGTGCTAGCCCCGCCCTCCAGGCCCACGCTAACAGCTCCACCTCGACGCTGCACCAGAACAGCAGCTCTTTGGGGCCGATCGCCAACGGAGCCGCCGCCGCGCACGGAGCCGCCGCCGCGCACGGAGCCGCCGCCGCGCACGGAGCCGCCGCCGCGCACGGAGCCGCCGCGCGCACGGAGCCGCCCGCGCACGGAGCCGCCGCCCTCGGGCTCTCTGTGCCCAGGACTCTGCTCTCCGCCCACACGGGTCAGTTTAGTTTATTTATCGTGAGATGACGGACTTTTAACCAAATATTTTAGACACAACATTCTCGCTGTCGAAAGGTAATAAGTACATGAAGACGATCCGAAGGTATTTCATCTGCTTCATTTGTTTTAGAAACAACTGAGTGACAGGGTCTAAACTGAGTCACAGGGTCACAGGGCTAAACTGAGTCACAGGGTCTGAACTGAGTCACAGGGTCTGAACTGAGTCACAGGGTCTGAACTGAGTCACAGGGTCTGAACTGAGTGACGGTCTAAACTGAGTGACGACTGCGGTTTGTTTCAGGGAAAGCTCCAAACCTGCCTCCAGGGGCGCTCCTCTGCTGCAGAACCAGTACGTGATGGGCCCAGGGCTGCTGCCGGCGTATCCTGTGAGTACCACCAACTGTCTGGGTGCATGTCGGGTGCAGGTCGGGTGCGGGTCGGGTGCGGTCGGGTGCGGGTCGGGTGCAGGTAGGTGCGGTCGGGTGCAGGTTGGGTGCGGTCGGGAGCAGGTTGGGTGCGGGTCGGGTGCAGGTCAGGTGCAGGTCGGGTGCAGGTTGGGTGCGGGTCGGGAGCAGGTTTGGGTGCGGGTCGGGTGCGGGTCAGTACGGGTCGGGTGCGGTGCAGTCGGTGCGGGTCGGGTGCGGTCAGGTACGGGTCGGGTGCAGTCCGGGTGCAGGTCGGGTGCAGATCGGGTGCGGGTCAGGTGCGGGGCAGGGCATGACCGGGGCGTGTGAAGGGTCCAATCAGAGCAGCTGAAGTCTTCAGGCTTCAGTATTAATAAACTCTTTTGTCCCTCAGCAGATGTTTGGCTACGAAGACGTCCAGCTGCTTCAGTCCAGACTCCCCATGGTACGACCTCTGCACCAATCCACACAGCTGCCCCCTTCCCCACTCATGCACGCCGTCTGATGGTGCTGGACAAGCTCCCCCACCTGTGCCTGCCCCTTCCCCACCCGTACATGCCCCTCCCCACCCGTACATGATGTTTGTCTTCTCTTCAGCCGTCGTTGCAGGATTATTATGGTCTGTCGTTTCCAAACGCAGCTCTGAGAGACGGACTCAGCGGCCACGCCTCGTACTCAGGTGAGACGAGGATCAACATTGACCTCTTTGAGAATTAGACACGTTTGATCAAAGATAAAACATCTCCTCTGACGACCTGCTGAAGTTAGTGACACGTTTGCAGATGAGAGTGTAATCATGACTCAACCTTTGTGTTCAGGGGAGGTGAGTAAGTTCAGCCGGAGCGACTCCTCTTCTCTGGCGCCTCCTACCAGTGTGCCAGCGGGAGCACAGCCTCAGAGCCAGAGCACTTCACAGGGAGCACCCCATGGAGCACCCCATGGAGCACCCCAGGGAGCGCCTCAGGGAGCTCCGCAGCAGCCCTTCCTCCCCGCAGGCTACAGTTACTCTGGCCTGCCCTATTTCCCCCAGGTTCCCCCCAACGCTGCCTTCCAGTACCCATCTGCTGTGTTCATGCCTCCAGGGGGCGCTAAGCAGAACCTGGGGCTGGGTGTGGGTGCTCTGGGTGCTCCCTCTAACGCCTTTCCGCCCCTGAGCCAGCAGCAGCAGAGCGCCTACCAGCACCACTTCAGCTCCGGTCAGTGCGTCCCATTGACCTACACATTGACCTACACATGCTTAAGAATCCTCCAGAAGGTTCTGAGCAGGACCAGCTCTGAGCCTGGTTCTGCTCAAGGAACTGTGTGTTTGTATTTGAAATGTCCTAAACCTGACATCTGTGTCCCACCAAATACTGAATGAACCACCACTCGTCTCCTCTGGGCGTCACCAAATCACCTCTGAATCCAAGGTCATGGTTCTCGACCGGACCAAGTCGTCTTGTCTCCAGACGACGAAGACAAAGCTCTGGATTGACCTCAGTCCACGTTCTACTCTCACTTTGGTTATGAGCTTTAATGACCCAAAGGACAAGATCGAGGATTCAAGCGAGTTTCCTCCTCAAGGGGGCGGGTCCCTTAGAGATAGTGGGAGGAGCTCAGAGTAGAGCTGCTGCTCTCGCTGAAACTGTTGAAACAGTAAAGTGCAGATAGAAGCGGTTCCTTTAAACCTTCTTCTCCTCGTTCTGTTCCAGGTTATGAGGAGCTGAGTGCGGCGCCCTCTGCTGTCGACTATGGGAAAGGCTACAGCGCTCAGAGTCAGGCCAAGTCCGTCTCCTCTGGACCCAAAGGTTCGGCCGTCTTACAACCAGTGCTTTAGAAGTGTTTTAAAAGTCATGTAAATACTTATACATTTACATTGGAATATATAGAATATATATAATGTATAATGTATAATGTATAATATATATAATATATAATATATAAATGATCCAAATGTAAACTGAATATTTGATACTAAAACATCAGCCTCGATTCAGGATCAAGTATTGTTTCTGAGACATCAGTCTCATGCACTGCGCACAAGCGCTGTGATTGGCCACAGCTCAGCTCCATGTGCAGCTCTCATTGGTTGTTCTGCCGCATGTCCCGCCTCCCTCGTACTCGACCTAATCAAACATAATTCTGACAAAAATAAATGTTCTGTTTTCCAGGACTGTCTGTGTCGAGTAATAACGGAGTGTCCGACATCAGCAGCGTCTACAACAAGCCTCAGGTCAGAGTTCAGAGCGGCGGCATCATCATCATCATCATCATTATTATTATTATTATGATTGTTATTATTATTATTATTATAATCATCATCATATCATCATCATCATGATTATTATTATCTATTCTAATAGCAGCCGTTTGAGAAGCCGAGTTTCCACGCGCCGCCGCCCTTCAGTGTGCCCTCAGCGCTGGGGCAGATGAACCCTACAGCGCCCCCTGGAGGATACGCTCCTGCACCGTTCCTCCACATTCTGCCTCACCAGCAGCTGCATCAGCTCACACCGGACTCACAGGTAACGCCCACGTCCAGGGCTCATGTTACAAACGGTTTCAAAGGAAGTCCAGCCATCATTTTCAATCTGAAGGTCCTGGTTTGAGAACTTTAAAATGAAAATATATACATACATACATACATACACACACTGTATATATATATATATATATATATATATATATATATATATATATTGAGAGAGTGGACTCATACAAGTACCTGGGTGTCCACAAACTGGACTGGACTCATCACTCAGACGCACAGGAAGAGCCAGTCGGCTCCACCTCCTGAGGAGACTCCGGTCCTTTGGAGTGACAGGGCCAGTCCTGAGGACCTTCTACGACTCTGTGGTGGCCTCAGCCCTCCTCTACGGGTGGTCTGCTGGAGCAGCAGCATCACAGAGAGGAAGAAGGCTGGACAAAGTCATCAAGAAGTCCAGCTCCGTCCTGGGCTGTGCTCTGGACTCGGTGCAAGGTGGGGACAGAAGGGTCCTGGCTAAACTCACATCTATGCTGGACCATGAGTGTCGCCCCTGCAGGACACTCTGTCCGCTCTGGAGAGCAGCTTCAGCTTCAGACTGATCCACCCTCGCTGTGTGAAGGAGAGGTTTCACAGGTCTTTTCCTTCTGCTGCTGTCAGACTTTACAACAAACACTGTGAGTCCTGAACGTGTCAGTCAGCTTTCATTGTGCAATACTGTTATACTCCTGTGCAATACTGTCATACTCCTGTGCAATACTGTCATACTCCTGTGCAATACTGTCATACTCCTGGCAATACTGTTAGTATTATTGTAGAAAAAGATTCAGTTGTAGTCATCTGGACTCAGAGTCCAGATGACTCAACTGAATCTTTTTCTACAATGAACCCTCCTGACGAATGAGGGATTACACCGACACTGTTAGTATTAGTTTTCTTTTCGTTTTCCTAAGTTGTCTGTTTTTATTATTATCCTGTGCATAATCTGTTTCTGTTCCTTTGTTGCAACACTTGAATTTCCCCATCGTGGGACAAATAAAGGTGATCTGATCTTATCTTATATATATATACTGGTAAGACTCGGGACTTTCACTTGGGGGGGCCGGGTTCGAATCCCCCCAGGGCGGAGTGAGCATCCAGTGTGGGTCCTTAGGCAAGACCGTTAGCACTACTGCCAACCTTGCCCGGACAAATAAGGTCTGCGGCAGGTGCTGGGGAACCAGACCACCTTGATGACAAGTGGGCCCCTGGAACGAGGCGAAAATGTGCGAGATGCAAGAACAAGACTCTGTTGGAATGCTACTACTCCAGTGACCCTAGTCAGAGGGGCTACATGGATGTGGGCTGCATGGATCCTTCCAATGGAGCCCCAATAAGTGCGATCACACTGAACGAGGCAGCCACTGACCTGAAAGATGAGATCATGGCAAGAATGAACCATGGCAACCCCAACAACCCTTACGACGGCCAAGGGAAATGCCATATGTGAAAAGTATATGGGGAAAAGAGGCAACAAAAGAGCGGACCACAGCTACCTCCCTGAACAGAACCCAGTTCGAACCCAGTCAGAACCCAGTTACCATCACAGTGGCAGACGTCCAAGAAAGAGTCTCAGGTATGAAAAACTGGACAGCACCGGGCCCTGACATGATTCATGCATACTGGCTAAAGAAACTCACTCTCCATCAGAACCAGAACCAGAACCAGAATCAGAAAAGGGTTTATTGCCATTGTCAATGAACAAAATTCACAAACATAGGAACTCTTGGCCTTAAGGTGCAACATAAAACACTGAGCAATAATAAAACAACACATATTCAATCCAAAGGGCATTAAGAAACTATTTAAAATTACTATAGTATAAAATAAAACGGGCATTACTATGTACACGAGAATGAAATTTACAGTTGTGAGTGCAGAAAGTGACGTACAGGTCCTGCAGAGATGAAGTTTGCAGCCGATCACCTTCTCAGCAGAGGGCGCTGTAGTCTCTGTTTATCCCTGGCTGTGGCTTCAGCAGAGGGCGCTGTAGTCTCTGTTTATCCCTAGCTGTGGTTCCAGCAGAGGGCGCTGTAGTTCCTGTTTATTGAACTCCAGGTTGTTACCGCTGCACCAGGACACCAGCCGGACCACCTCCCTCCTGTAGACAGACTCATCCCCGTCCGAGATGAGCCCGATGAAGGTGGTGTCGTCGTGGCTGGAGGTGCAGCAGTTTGTGTGTGTACAGGGAGGAGAAGCAGAGGGGAAAGTTACACAGCCCTGTGGAGCTCCTGTGCTGATGGTCGAGTGTCTGAGACATTCTTGCCCAGCCGCACGCACTGCCTCCGATCCGTCAGGGAAGTCAGCTGGCGCCCCCTGCAGGTGGAGTCAGGCACGTTTGAGCTTGGCGAGAGCTTGTCCTGGAGCGCAAGAGCTAGGGAGGATGGTGTTGATCGAAGAGCTGAAGTCCCACAAACAGGATCCTGGCGCTTAGCAGTTCCGGGGAGTCCAGATGCCTGCAGATGAAGTGAGGAGTGCCAGGTTTGTTGCGCGTCGTCTACAGACCTGTTGGCTCATACTACGGGAACTAACAGGGGGTCAGCAGGGGCGTCGCAGGGAGGAGGTGGGAGGACTTGAGGTGGGGCCAAGACCAGGTGCTTTCATAACCGTGGATTTATGAGCTACATGCTATAGACGTCACACGCCAACTTTGGCCTGTAGTCATATAAGTCCAGTGATACCGGGGCTTATCAATTGCGCAATGTACAATGCGATCGTGACGTTGCTTGAAGCAGGCTGGGATTCATGGCATAAAGACCCCTAGGGACGGCGGTTTAAATATGTCTGTTGAAGACAGGAAGGATAGCTCTCCTGTGCAGTGTCTTTAATGTGGCAGGAGAATCACCGTCTCGGTCCAGCAGCTTTTTCGGAGGTTTGATTTCCGAAATAGCCTCGTGAACATCCTGTTCATGAGCGCTTGGCCAGCAGAAATTAAACCAGCTGTTAAGGATGGGACTCACCCTGAATGGCCAACTGAAGATCGTACAATCCTGATCCTGAAGGATCCGCCCTCCAAAGGCACAGTCCCATCCAAACTTATCGCACCACACGCCAATATCCTGTAACCACTCTGAGGGAACCCTAATTTGTCGGCAGGCAATTGGAATCTTCCCATTCAGCCTACACTGGACGTGTCAAACTCAAGAGGGCACTGGAGGAACAATTAACAAGAAGTTTCCGTCTCTTATTGAAGACTATAGGAATGATTGATGTATGGAGGGAGATATGAACCCTTGGGCACGCCAGTGTACCCATTTTACTAATCCACATACACTCTATTCCAGAATAGACTCGAACTTTGAATTACTTCTCAATAAAAAACAGATCTAAAAATCACTGAGGAAGCAGATATAGGCACAATAGACCTAATGTGATCATGCTCCTGTCTTCATCTCTGTAGATTTTTACGATGAAAGATGAAAAAAGTCACTTTGGGGTTCAAAGCCAGCCTGCGTAGACGGACCCTTTGTTTAAGGAAAAATGTCCTTAACATTAAGATTTATTGCTGGAGGAAAGAATTCATAGCTGTAGAAATGTCTCCACCCATCCTCTGGGATGCTTCTAAAGCAGTCTTGAAGAGACAAATCATAGCTATAGCCTAAAAAAAAAAAAAGAAACAAGGAGAAAAGCACAAAATTATCTGCACGGAAAAAATTTAATTGTTGGAGGAAAACCATGCCAAAAAGGGGTCTCCTAAAATGCCTTCAAGAAATTAAAAAGAGGAGAAATGAATGATCTGACTTCACAGAAAATAGTGGAAAAACAAAGATATTACGACAGTGGATCAAAATGTTCTAAATGACTATCTTGGAAACTTAAAAAACAACAGTCTGAAAGAACAATATTTAATTATACGAGACTGACAAAAATGATGTAATCTTAACCAAACAAGACCAAATTCAATCAAACATTTTGAATCCTTTTATAAAAAACATATTTCAAAAAATTCCAGACGATAAAGAAGATGATATAAATTCCTTTCTGGGACACTCTCAATATTGCCCGTTATGTCAGA
This sequence comes from Chaenogobius annularis, assembly GCA_015082035.1. NCBI lineage: Eukaryota > Metazoa > Chordata > Actinopteri > Gobiiformes > Gobiidae > Chaenogobius > Chaenogobius annularis. The sequence goes on along the minus strand of BJKM01000956.1, from coordinate 87,672 downwards.
AGAAGATATAATAAAAAATTAGGAGCTGAAATACAAAGTGCAATCAAAAGGTTAAAGAACAGTAAATCTCCAGGAGCGACGGGACCACCTCAGAGTGGTCTCAAGCTCTAAACACACACTTTGAACTGGGCCTTAGAAAAGCTCAGATCCTGCCGAGTGTGAAAGAAGCCATCATCTGACTTAAGGCCTAAAGAGAGGGAAGGACCCACTGGACTGTGCCTCACATAGACCCATCTCAGTCCTGAATGTGGACCATCGTTTCTACACCTCAATTCTGTCCAAAAGAATGGACCAAATCCAAATGTGATCCACAAAGATCAGACCGGATTTATGAGCCAACGCGACAAACACAAGACGACATCAGACCATCTTTACACAGCAATGAGCCAAATAACAACATGCACAAATAGAGCACAATATACCACAATACCAATACACAACAATGAGCCAAATACACACACAATGAGCCAAATACCACACACAACAAAACAACGTGGAATAAGAAGTCTGGACTCTGGAGAAGGTCTGGATTTCTGAAATTCTGTTCTGTTCTGGACCTTATTTTATTTAAAGTGATGAACACATTTGAAATCGACACTTTAATTATATAAGAATATTTGGGCTCTTTACGATGGTCCAACATCAAGAATTAAAATTAATAGTCATCTGACAGATCAGGCAGGGCTGCGCCTGGTCCCTCCTCCTGTTTGCTTTGTATTTGGAACCATTGGCCCAATTTATTAGACAATAAAAAACAATTCATGGCGTTACAATCGATGGGACGGAACATAAAATCACCTGCTGCAGAGGAAGTTCTATTGTATTTGACCAAACCAGACCGGTCCAGACCCAACGTGATGCATTTTCTACAAGAAGTTGGTCCAATGTCTGGATACAAATAAAATGTACAAAAAACTGAAATTCTTTCATTCTGGCGCCCCCCTCTGTCCTTTAGAAAGACTTACCCATTTAAATGGCAAACAGAATCTCTTAGACATTCAGGTGTGGTCCTCCACAGAGACCTAACAACAGTTCTGGAGAAAAACTATACCCCTCGTTTTACTACTAGAAAAAGATCTTAAAAACTGGACTCTGATCCAGACTTAAGTCTAAGTCAAAGGACTGAAACTATAAACATGAATGTCTCGCCCAGATTCCTCTCTCTGTTCCAGACTCTGTTTGAGTGGAATAAAAACAAGCTCTAGATTTGTGTGACGAGAGGAAAGAAACCTCGAATCTGATTTAAAACTCTACATTTATCAAAAGAAAAAGGAGGCGGGGCTTTATTTCAGCTCCAATCAGAGCGTTGCTGGTGCGACCCAGAATATGAAGCTCAATGGAAACATCCTGAGAGTAATGTTGTGCCGGGGGTTCCTGTGCAGGCCTCACTGGCAGATGACAGACGCTTGGGTCATTAGGAGGAAGTGAAGAATCCCTGGGTCAAACCTGTGCTTACGACATGGAAGGAGCTGATCACAACATACAACTCAACAAAAGAGGTTCAGGTCTTAAACTGGTCGGCTTCAGACCAAGGTTTAGGACCAACAGCACAGACTCAAGATTTAAAGTCTGGACAATAAAAGGTCTAAAGGTCTTTTACCAGATTGTAAAGGAGAATCATCTGAAGAGCTTTGAGGAGTTGAAAGAATCCTTTGTCTTAGAGAAACAGGAGTTTTATAGGTTTTTACAAATAAGGAGTTATTATAACCAAGAAGTCAAAAAGAATGATGACCATCAGAGCCCTTTGACTGAAACTTTGATTAAAGCTTATAAATCTGAAGGGGATTAATATCTAAACTATATAAATGTATTAATAATCGGCAGTACTCACTCTCCTGATTACATTAAGGGTAAAAGGGAAAAAGAGGGTCACTTTGTTCTGGCTGATGAAGAGTGGGAAAGTGTTTGTACATCTCAGTGGAAAACCACAAAGTCACATGTTTGGAAAAGTGTGTCTCGCTTCTTTATAACTTCCTGTCAAAGTGCCCATGACTCACAGGGAAATGCAGACTGTTGGAGAGGCTGTGGCAGCAGGAGGCAAATCACTATCATGTGTTCTGGGAGTGTCCTGTTGTTCACAAGTTTTGGACTGAGATCAACAAAGCCTTACAGACAATTTATGACATCACCATTTTACGGTGACATGACATCTGGGCTCAGGACACTCAGACTCTGTATCTGGGCCTCAGGGTATCTGGCTCAGGACTCTGTATCTGGGCCTCAGGACTCTGTATCTGGGCCTCAGGACTCTGTATCTGGGCCTCAGGACTCTGTATCTGGGACTCTACTGGCCTCAGGACTCTGTATCTGGCCTCAGGACTCTGTATCTGGCCTCAGGACTCGTATCTGGGCCTCAGGACTCTGTATCTGGCCTCAGGACTCTGTATCTGGGCCTCAGGACTCTGTATCTGGCCTCAGGGATCTCTGTATCTGATATCTGGGCCTCAGGACTCTGTATGTATCTGGGCCTCAGGACTCCTGCCATGGGCACAATCAGCAGTTATCTCTGGCTGCAGGGAGAAAGGCTCTTACAAAAAAATGGATGACACAAAATGCAGCGAAGATCAAAGATTGGGCTGACATTATAATGGGCATTCGACAAATGGGAAAATCACATTCGGATAAAAAATTGAAAATGAGACATTTTATATTTTGGGGGAAAATGGGACCATTTTTTGGGTTCATGTGTTTTAGTTTCTATTGTTTTGCTGTATGTCTTTTATTCTCTGTTGTACTCTCTCTGGTCTTGCTTTGCGTTTTTTATGTTGTCGGTGTAATCCCTCATTCGTCCAGGAGGGTTCCATTGTAGAAAAAGATTCAGTTGTTTCATCTGGACTCTGTTTTAGAAAAAAAAAAACGTTTCAACTCTCATCCAAGAGTCATTCTCAAGTCTGAGAACTCTTGTTTATATCCTACTCTGTGAAAGCCCCGCCCACAGGGCGGGACCTCCTGCTAATGGCCCATTGAAACTGGGATGGGCCTATTGTTCTATTGTTCCCTGCCTCACCTTGAGTGCCTATTTTAGCATCCGAATGCCCAGGGCGTCTCCAGGGTTTCAGCAGTTTTTATGTTCTTTAAACTTTATGAAAAATTAAAAAAAATCTTCATAAAAAAAAAAAAAAAAAAGGAATACCACAGGCAAATGGCAACGAGGAAAGAGACGATCGCCAAATACCAACAACGAGTAAGGCAAGTCCTGGGCAATAAACAGCTCCGCCCTGTGTCAGATGCCCTGCAGGAAGAATAATGTGGCCAAAGGAAGAGATACAGACCACAGGTGAAGACGCTGAAGCTCCTCCCCCATGCATGGAGGGCTCCAGCACCCTGAGACTGTTCACTAGTCCTAAAGGAAAGCCACTATCCAGGATGTCCAAGAGCCATCATGGGAGGACACGCCCCTACATGGGATGTACCACCGGAACATAACTGAGGGGGCCGGTCTGACGGACAGCACAGAGGCACTCATCATGGGCACACAGGAACAGGCCCTGAGCACACCAGAGCAGACCCAAGGAGAGACCCCTGAGACCAGCACAGAACTGCAGGTGTGAGAGGTTGCAGGGAAAGCGCCACCAAGTGGCTGGCACAGTGTACAGGAACATCTGTGCGGAGTACGGACTGGAGACCCCAAGGTCAAAGTGGGAAACACCCCCAAAGGTGGCAGAGAAGGACCGAGCCAAGATCCTGTGGGACTTCCAGATACAGACTGACAGAACGGGAACGGCCAACCAACCAGACAATGTGGTGAGAAAACAGCAGAGGAAAGCTGTGTGGTTGACGTGGCAACACCAAGTGATGGAAACATCAGGAAAAAGGAACACGAGAAACTGGAGAAACACCAAGGGCTCAGAGAAGAGCTGGAGAAGGTGTGGAAGGTGAAGGCCAAAGTGGTGCCCGTGGTCATTGGAGCACTCGAGGCAGTGACCCCCAAACTAGAGGTGGGGCTACAACACTGAAGGAGGGGCTACAACACTGGAGGAGGGGCTACAACAGATCCCTGTAAAACATCTCAGTCCAGAAAAGTGCAGGTTCGTCAAAGACACTGAAGAACCCTCAAGCTCCCTCAAGAACCCTCTGGAGGAGGACCCCAGCTTAGAGGTTTGGCCCCCAGGCCTTAAGTTGAATAGCCCATCTCTAGAGCAAACTGTTGTGTCCTTAGGCAAGACGCTCTTGTCATTGTACAAAATGTAAAAGGCTTTGGATGGGCTCTGCGGCTTGTGTCGGGAGTTTCATCAAACCGTCCATTCATCTGTGTCTGATGTTTTCAGGTCGGTGCGAGCCAACGTCAGCCCAGCGTTCTGCAGCAGAAGAGCCAAGTGTCCAAGCCAAACTACAGCGCCACCTACTGGACAAACTGAGCAGCTACAGCGCCACCTACTGGACAAACTGAGCAGCTACAGCGCTTTTAAACCATTGTGTGTGTATTTATACTGTATATTGTATTGTAGGACATGAACTGTGTGTACTTTTACTTTGAAAGACGACGATACTTGAACATTTTGTGGGTTTTGTATTTTCATGTACAGTGTTTTTTACTCCCAATGAAGCGTCCGGTGGATTTAATGTCATTTTAATGTCTTTATGTCACAAATAAATAAGGTTTGACTGTTTTGGGGTCTTTGTTCCAAAATGTTCCACAATCATGATTAACCCAAAACCAACACAATTTCAGCATCAGCATTAAAGGAGATGTTCTTTAGTCTGAAATGTTCCACAGTGTGGCATTAGACATCGATACCTCTTTAGAGACGGTGTTTTCAGCAGAGGAAATGGACGGAAGAGAAGCTAAAGCAGCACTGCGGAACATTCCAAACTAAATAAGAACAAGAAGTCTAAACCTCAAAAGAAACAAAATCACGGCAAATTAAAAGTTGATCAAATTTGCCCATTTCCAAATGAAGTCTGAATGTGATCTTCTCCATTTGCCTGATGTCTGTCCCTATCTCAGTCCAGTCCGTGATCGTTGGTGATGTTTGTGTCGTCCATTTCTTTGTGACGGCCTTTTCCTGCCGGTAGAATGTTCCAAAGGTCCATGTGAGTTCTGAAAGTGGGACGATGATGTCAAAGGACCAGAAGACATGATGGTGGTTTGCCTCCTGGTGGCGCTGTTGCTCCTGCAGTTGTAATCCCGGTTTAGCCCCGGTTTCGTCCCTAACATCCCAAAATGGAGTCGTCCCACAGTTTCTCCTCTTCTGTCCTCGAGTCCACCTCCTTCTTGATCTTCTCTCTCCTGGACCTCAGCTTCCCTGAGTCCTCCTGTCGGACCTCCTGTGGCGCCACCTGCTGGACAGCGCCTTTCTCTGCGACTTCTGACTCTTCCTTCTTACGTCTGGTCGATCTCTTACTCTCGTTTCCTCTCTCTGTCCTTCGCGCCCTATGCCTCCTCTCCTCGCTTCCTTTCCTTCTCTCCTCGCTTCCTTTCCTCCTCTCCTCTCCTCGCTTCCGTTTCTTTCCTGTTTTCCCCTCCTTCACCCCTTGTCCCCTCCTTCCCTCTTCCTTCTCTCTCTCTCCATCACTAGAACTCGTGGAACAACTTGAACTTGACGCTTCAGGACTCGATTCCCTCCAGTTCTTCCTCTTTCTTGTCCGCTCCGCCTGAAGCGAGCCGCCCCAGCCTGGAGCGCCCCACGCAGGATGCAGAGGGTAGTACAGCGAGGGCGGAGCGTAAACGTGTATCAACCTGGACCCTCTCCTCCGGCCCTCCTCCTGCCCCTCTCCTGGCTCCTTCCTCCTGGCTTCCTCTCCTCCCGCCCTCTCCTGCCTCCTCCTTCCTCCTGGCTCCTCTCCTCCTGGCTCCTCTCCTCACTGGCTCCTCTCCCTCTGCCCCTCCTCTCCTGGCTCCTCTCCTCCTGGCTCCTCTCCTCCTCGCCCCTCTCCGGCTCCTCTCCTCCTGGCTCCCTCCTCCTCCTGGTCTCTCTCCTCCTGGCTCCTCTCCTCCTGGCTCCTCTCCTCCTGGCTCCTCTCCTCCTGGCCGCTCCTCTCTCCTGGCTCCTCTCCTCCTGCTCCTCTCCTCCTCGCTCCTCTCCTGCCCTCTTGCTCCTCTCCTCCTGGCTCCTCTCCTCCGGGTCCCCTCCTCTCTCTCGGGCTCCTCTCCTCTCCTGGCTTCCTCTCCCTCCTGGCTCCCTCTCCTCCTGGCTCCTCTCCTCCTGGCTCCTCTCCTCCTGGCTCCTCTCCTGGCTCCTCTCCTCCTGGCTCCTCCTCCGTCTCTTGGCTCCTCTCCTTCCTGCCCTCCTCCTCCTCTGGCTCCTCTCCTCGCTCCTCTCCTCGCTCCTCTCCTTCAGAGCAGGTTTAGGTCGCGCTCCTCTGGCCTGTTGGACTCTGATGTACTCCTGCAGTTGGTCGCTGTAGGAGGCGTAAACGTTCTGAGGGCGACACATCTCCAGGACCTTCTGCTCCCTGGAATGAAAACAAATACTTCAGTTACCTTTGTTATGAAGTATTCAGTCAAGTTCAGCGAGCCGGACCAAGTAACAACAAAAGGAAACACGGTCTTGGTCTGGGTCTGGTTTTAAAGTAAGAAATCAGTTTAGCACGAACTCGCTCTGTTTCCACTGTAAATAACAATGCTAATCCAGCAGAGGGCGCACTGCACAGACTTTAAAACCCCAGAGGAGCAGTGAAAGAGTGGAGTCTGACTTGTTGATGTGTTTGGCTCCGCCCACGTGCGCCCGGAACATCTCCACAGAGCTGAAGTGAAGGCAGCAGAGGGCGCAATGCAGACGCTCCACCTCCATGTGCTGCAGCAGCTCCTTTTGGCTCCGCCTCCTCTGGTGCTTCCTCCCGTTGAAGTGCTGCAGCGCCATCTGTCTGTGAGTGAAGGAGGCGCCGCACAGGGAACAGAACCGGTCTGGGTCAGACTCTGAAGGAGGGGCAGAGGAGGGAGGAGCAGAGGAGGAGAGAGGAGCAGAGGAGGAGAGAGGAGCAGAGGAGGGAGCAGAGGCGTGGGAGAGTTTGCAGGAGTCCAGAGGAGCAGACGGTGCAGAGGAGGACCACAGTTGTGCATAAACACCTGTGAAGAGAAGACAGGATTGTTGAGTTTTGTCTGTCGCGTCGTCATGACGATCTCATGTTGGATTTCTCTGGTTCTAATTCAAACAGAACGTGAAACCAACACAAGAGCTTCAACGACACTAAATCAGAAGAGTCCATGGTCATTGTGTCCAGGCTTTAGCGGAGGTGCAGTTTGGCTCGTCCAGCTTTGGTTATGGCCTTCTGTCCTGCTGCTCCAGAGGTATCCATGTACTGTGACCATGGCAGGAGTTCTGAGGCCTAAGTACAGCGTTCTGAACTCAAGTGGGATGATGATGTTCGTAGCAATTTACATGGGAGTGGTGAGCCTCCTGCCACACTTTCTCCAACAGTTAAACACAGAGTCATGAAAAAGTGTGACATCATCTGCAGCAGGGAATTTTATGTTCCGTCCCATCGATTGGAACACTGTGAATTGTTTTTGATTGTCTAATGAATTGGGCAAATGGTTCCAAAGACAGAGCAAACAAGAGAGGGGACTAAGCACAGCCCTGTGTCACCCCTCAATATTTAGCTGCAGTTGTAGACTTTTATATTTGTTATTAGACTGTAGCAGCTCTTTGCCTACCCACTAGGACTCACAGTCGGTGGGTTTGGGACCGTCAGTGCTGTGATGGGCCTACTCTTGAGTCCTAAAATTAACAATGCATTTCACTCATTTGAAAGCCTCATGTGATCAATCACATGTCCAAATTGGAGAAACCAAAAAGGAGTCCTGTTCGTGGTTCAAAACAATCAGAGATAAATGAGATGAAACTCCTCCCACTATTCGCCCTGAACAAGCCCAAGCTGTAAAACTAGTGTCCCATAGAAATCCATCAGTGACACTAGAAAGGTTCACTTCACTGCTTGGTTGATCAAGCAGAGAAGAACTTCAGCCATTATGTCCCATTATATAATTAGACCATTCTCCCCTAATTATAGATTATATTCTTAATATAATAAATACTTTATTAGAAAGTGGGTGATGTTCCACAGTCCTTCAAACATGCAGTCATTAAACCGCTTCTGAAAAAGCCTCATCTTGATCCTGACCAGTTTGATAAACTACAGACCTATTTCAAATTCAATTCAATTTATTTTTGTAACGCCCAAAATCACAACAGTAGTGGTCTCGAGGGGCGACAGTGGAAAAGGAATAAAAACAGAATAAACAGTGTTCATAGGGACTTGGTAATGTCCCAGCATCCTGTGTCCTTAGACAGATGTCCCAAGCCCCCTGTCCTTAGACCCTCCTTCTCGGCCAGTAAAAACAACCAAAACCTCTTTGGGAAAAAGCAGAAACCTGGAGAAGTTCCACAGTGAAGGAGAGATCCGACTCCCTCGGACGGACAGGAGGACGAGAGAGAGACAGTGGAGCTGGACCCACTCAGGAGGAGAACCAGTTCTTCAAGGCTGATGAAGAACCGTTCATATGGAGTAGAGACCGTTTCTCCAGACAGACCTTTTCTACCCTTTGTCTCTAAAATCCTTGAAAGAGTTGTAGTTAAACAGCTTTGTCGCCATCTACAGGACAATAACTTATTTGAAGTTTTCCAGTCAGGGTCCGGAAGCCCCCCACACACTGAAACTGCACTAGTTAAAGTCCACACATGATTTGTTATTAGCTGCTGACGATGGACTGGTCTCAATCCTGGTTCTATGGACCTCAGTGCAGCGTTCAACACCATCGACCACAACATTCTACTGCAGAGGTTAGAATGTGATGTCGGTGTCATAGGCCCCGCCCTCAGGTGCTTTAAATCCTACCTATCGGATAGGTACCAGTTTGTTCATGTAAACCAGAGCTCCTCCCCCTGTTCTAAAGTAACCTACGGTGTGCCACAGGGGTCAGTACTCGGACCAGTTCTGTTTCCTCTTATATGCTGCCGTTAGGTACACATGATCAGAGGCATTCACTTCCACTGCTCTGCAGATGACACACAGCTGTATTTATCAATGAAACCTGATCAGACCGATCAAGCAGACAGACTTGGTGCTTGTGTGAAGGATATAAAAACCTGGATGAACACTTCATTATCTGCTTCTGAACCCTGAAAAAACCCAGGTCATCGTACTAGGCCCTAATCATCTACGAGACGCTTTAATCTGAGCAGATGGTCCACTGGACCACGTCAGTGTGGCCTCCAGCTCCACTGGAAGAAACCTTGGAGTCTGATTGGACCAAGAGCTCTCATTCAAAGCACACATAAATCAAGCCTGTAAAACAGCTCTCTTTCCATCGGCGAATAGAGATCAAATCAGACAAATCTGGCCTAAAAGTGATGCTGAAGAACAATCTCCATGCGTTTGTAACATCTAGATTAGACTCCTGTAACTCCTGCTGCAGCGTGTCCTAAAAGCTCCATAAAAAGAAGAGAGCACATTACGCCGGTGCTGGAGTCTCTTCACTGGCTCCTGTCGAGTTTAGAATCACATTTAAACTCCTCTCCTGACTTACAAAGCCATAAATGACCACGCCCCATCCGACCTCAAAGAGGCTATAGGACCTTATCATCCAACAGAGCACTTCGCTCTCAAAATGCTGGACTTCTGGTGGTCCCAAGGGTCTCTAAAAGCACAGTAGGAGGTAGAGTGTTTAGCTACCAAGCTCTGTGTTGTGGAATCAGCTCCTGTCCATGTTAAAGAGGCCACACAGTCTCCGACACAGTCTCTTCATTTAAGACCAGGCTTCAAACGTTCCTCTTTGAAATGGCTTATGGTCGGGCCAGTTAGGAACAGGAAGAAAAACCTATAGTTCCCATCTCTGCTGCTCTAGGACCACCTCTGGGAAGTATGGCAGCTTGAGCACCTCCTCTGTTTCCTGCTACTTTTCTACATCAAACAATATTTAATATTTAATTTCACTGGCAATTTGTTCATCTCTTTTCCTTCTTCTTCTCCCACTTCCCCGACGGGAGTGGAGCAGACACATCGATGACCTGTGGATCCAGATGCTCCTCATCTGTCTGGAGAAACGCTCTACTCCATATGAACGGTTCTTCATCAGCCCTGAAGACCTGTTCTCCTCCTGAGTGGGTCCAGCTCCCTCTGATCTCTCCTTCACTGTGGACTTCTCCAGGTTTCTGCTTTTTTCCAAAGAGGTTTTGGTAGTTTTTACTGGCCGAGAAGGAGGGTCTAAGGACAGGGGGCTTGGGACATTACCAAGTCCCCATGAACACTGACTTTTGTTTTCCACTGTTCGCCCCTCGAGACCACTACTGTTGTGATTTTGGGCGTTACAAATAAACTGAATTGAATTGAATGTTGTCTGTACTCTCTAGCACTCACAGTCGGTGGGTTCGGGGCTCTCACCGTTGGAGTGAGTTTCCTCAGGTTTTTGTTGTGCACTTTCCGTCGTAGTGAGACTTGGCCACGACTGCAGAGCTGAAGACCATGTTACAGGAGAACAGAAAGCGGTCTCTGTCCACCGGACATCGAGCGCTGAGGAAGAGACAGACAATCAGGTCAGATACCCTCCGGCGGCTGTGTGTACCCACACAACTCTGACCATAGGGGGCGTGTCCGTCCTCTGCCGCGCAGCGTCTGCAGGAACATCCTCACTTCACAGCGTGTTTCTTTCCCTGAACACAAAGCAAACGGGACATTTCATCGTTTGAACGGGCGCGAATCCTCCGCTGAATATTCAAACAAACCCCATAATAACAATCAGAAAGAAGGTTTGCAAATGTGCTACTAATACTAATCATAATCATAATGATAAAATAATAAATATAGCCGTAAGCGGCAATGATTGGCCCTCGCCACGCCGCCGCCCAAACGCAAGAGGGGCGCTACCGAGCCCCAATTTTCTCCTTTTATTACACCTAGTGCAAATCTGTGCGCTCTCGCACTTTCTCCCTTTGCTTTACAATAGGGGGCTTTATTGTGTACTGAAAATGTCATATTTTGGGAAATTCTTGGCAAAATGTGCGGCTTTGCTGCACACAAACCATAACACTACAATAAAAAATATAACTATTGATGTTCCGACTCCTGAAGGTGAGTCTCGCCAAATTTTAAGATAGTTGGCAAACGCCCGAGAAGGAGTTTGTAAAAGTGCGATGTTTGGAAAAACTCCCGAGTCATGCTTAGCAAACTTTGATCAAATATGGGTGACATTTGGTTGGGCGGACGGCGTTGCGTAATAATATTTTCACTTCTCTTGCTACAATCTATAAATGTAGAGGCACGATTTTAAGGCGTGCAATTTTCCTGACTTGTCGTCAATGTCCACTTGGAAAAAAATAGGGGGGTTGGTCTGAAGAAAGAAGAAGAAGAAGAAGAAGAAGAAGAAGAAGAAGAAGAAGAAGAAGAAGAAGAAGAAGAAGAAGAAGAAGAAGAAGAAGAAAGAAGAAAGAAGAAGAAGAAGAAGAAGAAAGAGAGAAGCGAAGAAGAAGAAGAAGAAGAAGAGGAGGAGGAGGAGGAGGAGGAGGAGGAGGAGGAGAGAGGAGGAGGGGAGGGAGGAGGAGGAGGGAGGAGAGGAGGAGGAGGAGGGAAGGCAGGAAGAGGAGGAGGAGGAGGAGAGGAGGAGAGGAGGGGAGAGAGGAGGGAGGAGGGAGGAGGAGGAGGAGGAGGGAGGGAGGAGGAGGAGGAGGAGGGTAGGAGAGGTCAATGGTGGGGGTCCCTGGTCATGACGGGCCCTTTCGTTAATTTTGAGTAGGCTCCGCCACTTAGAGTTATCGCCCTCTATACAATATGAGGTGTTCACTGTTACATGTCATATGCAGCGGAACGGGCCTTGAGTCGAGAACACATCCTAAAAACGCGCTTTACATGAGGATGACCACACGAAGGGTGTAAATGCAACGTCCATCCCACATTCACACACTGGACACTGGAGGTGGGTGAAGTGTCTGGCCCAAGACACAACAATAGAGTGCACTAGCGCCCCCTGTGGCACTGGTGTTCCAGTCCTCCATCCAAGTACTGACCAGGCCACCCCTGCTTAGCTTTCAGGTGATGAAAACGTTGCACTGTCGCCATAGTGATTAACAAATGAAAACTACATCTATCACAACAGACCTGGTAGTGCGAGCTCCTCTGGGAGGCGTGGACCAGGACGGCGTCGCACACGTGACAGTGTGAGTCTGTCAGAACACGCTTCAGCACGTCCTCTCCGACTCTGAGGAACACGCCAACACCAGGTTTTACTCGAGTACAAGAGACGTGTGAGGTCGTCGGGCATCATGCTTAGTTCTGTACTCAAGTAAGGCTGCAATGATTAGTCGAATAAAAAGGGCAAACGAGTTCTAACTTATAGTGTCTCTGCTGTGACCAGTGTGTGGACGGACCAGGACCAGGACCAGGACCAGGACCAGGACCATGAGACCAGCGTTCACCCAGTTTCCAAAGAGTTACACAAAAACACAGCATATTTATCTATAAAAAGTCAAATTAAACTCACAATTCACTCAAGATCTGAGCGCCTTCTCTTTGTGAATAAATCTTTCAAAAATAATCAGAATAAAACGGACCAAACTGACCGCACGCGCAGCACTGACCGCTCTGACGGCACGTGCAGCACTGGCCGCACGCGCAGCACTGACCGCTCTGACGGCACGCGCAGCACTGGCCGCACGCGCAGCACTGACCGCTCTGACGGCATGCGCAGCACTGACCGCACGCGCAGCACTGGCCGCACGCGCAGCACTGACGGCACGTGCAGCACTGACATCTGACCGCACGTGCAGCACTGACTGCTCTGACGGCACGCGCAGCACTGACGGCACGCACAGCACTGACCATCTGACTGCACGCGCAGCACTGACCGCTCTGACAGCACGCGCAGCACTGGCCGCACGCGCAGCACTGACCGCTTGACGGCACGCGCAGCACTGGCCGCACGCGCAGCACTGACCGCTCTGACGGCACGCGCAGCACTGACGGCACGTGCAGCACTGACCACTCTGACCGCACGTGCAGCACTGACTGCTCTGACGGCACCGCGAGCACTGACGGCACGCGCAGCACTGACCACTCTGACTGCACGCGCAGCACTGACCGCTCTGACAGCACGCGCAGCACTGACGGCACGTGCAGCAAGACCGCACGCACAGCACTGACCACTCTGACTGCACGCGCAGCACTGACCGCTTCTGACAGCACGCGCCGCACTGGCCGCACGCGCAGCACTGACCAAACGCGCAGCACTGACCGCTCTGACGGCACGCGCAGCACTGACCGCACGCGCAGCACTGACGGCACGTGCAGCACAGACCGCACGCGCAGCATGACCACTCTGACCGCACGTGCAGCACTGACTGCTCTGACCGCACGCGCAGCACTGACGGCACGTGCAGCACAGACCGCACGCGCAGCACAGACCGCTCTGACAGCACGCGCAGCACTGGCCGCACGCGCAGCACTGGCCGCACGCGCAGCACTGACCAAACGCGCAGCACTGACCGCTCTGACGGCACGCGCAGCACTGACCGCACGCGCAGCCACTGACGGCACGTGCAGCACAGACCGCCGCGCAGCACTGAACCCACTCTGACCGCACGTCACTGACCGCTCTGACGGCACGCGCAGCACTGCACACCGCTCTGACGGCACGCGCAGCACTGACCGCACTGACCGCATGCGCAGCATCGACCTCATTCGTAGCATTGACCGCTCTGACCAACACGTTCAATTAAAGCTGCCCTGTATACGTTTTCAGGTAGCCGTCTCCATAGAGATGATGCTTTGCCAAGAATGTTCCACAGCATGGCATTAAACTCAATTGTCAGTGTAATTCCTCATTCGAACAGGAGTGTTCCATTGTCGAAAAAGATTCAGTTGTTTCATCTGGACAACTGAATCTTTTTCGACAATTAAACTCAATTATTTGCATGGAGACCAGTTGGTGGACCAGGCCGAGTGACAGGTCAGATCTGTGGAGAGGCGAGCCCACTTACTGTACATTTATGTGGTTTTTTTCTGACTGAATAAAATATCATTCAAATCAGTTCTGAATATCCAAGTTTCATTTAAAAAAGAACAAAAATAATTATTTGGGATTTTAGTTCACGAGAACTCAATCAAACACAAATCAGTGCCAGTGGAAAATTAGACTGTTACAAAAACGTCCTTTAATCACTGACCGAAAAGTCCAGCTCGAGTCTGGTTCGTATTCAGTTCGAGTCCAGTTCGTGTCCAGTTCGAGTCCAGTTCCAGGCCCAGAATGTTGCACATGAGTTGTTTCACAAAGACTCACCCGCGTCATCCTCTGGAGCTAAATATGATGAAATGTAACTTTAATTCTTTGATGACAGTTGCTTTCGGCCCTGAGGCCAGAGGAGACGCTCCGTGTGGACCGGGCCCAAGCCCAGAGTTTTATTGAAAAGGCCGTGGTTCTGCGGCGCTCAGCTGAGTCAACAAACAGCTAGCATGTGTGGCTAACGGGCTAGCTCCTGCGGGAGGCTAGTCTGTTAGCCACATGCTAAATCTTCCGTTTCCAGTCAGAACTCACCTTTATCTCGGACACTATCTACTTTAGTGTTTGTGACAGTGTTAAACTCGGGGGCAGGATCCACTTTAAAGACTTTAAAGACTTTATTCTCGCTTTGTGAGTCTGAATCCGCGCGCGGCGCTGCGCACAGCCCTGTGGCCGCCATGTTGGACCCTGGCGCATGCGCACTGAGCAGAGACCTGACGCAACTGCACTAAAGCTGTAAATCATTCACTAAATATTCAGGTTGTATTCTCTTCACTGTTCAAAAGATACAACATTTTGTTTTTGTTCTTAATCACTATGGCAACGCTCATCATTCTGAAACCATGGAAATATGGTCTAATCTAAATATGGTATTTCCTCTTTCACACCAGTGTTAATCTGAATTATTCCACCAATGTATACAAATATATTTAGAAATATTTGTTCAAAACTACTATGGACCAAAACGACTTTATTTCCTTATTTCCCATTTTTAAAACTCTTGGTTTGATTGACGCGTGTTTATCGTGTTTATCTTTAACCAAGTCCAAATCAGGTTCAGTCTGCACAAAATGATGTGCGATGATGAAATGTTGGCTGTAATTTGAAGTCATTGTCTAAATGAACAGATTGTGAGGCGACAAACGTCCAAATACAAATGGACCTCATTTTGGTGAGACTGACCTCGAGACCCCTCGGACAAAAACCTGCTCTTTATTCAGACCAAACTCGCCTCATGTTAAATTACAGCGGTTGACTTTTGGTTGAGTGGTCAGAGCGCTCGCCTCCCAATGAGGAGACGCATGAGGGTGGATGTATAGGGCAGCATAATATACAGATTTGATACTTTTCACACATTTACAGAAAAACTTGAATCAAAAATCATATCAAAATAGTCATTTTATTTTGCGACATTTTATGAGACGTTTTTACATTGAAAGAAAAATGTCACGCTGCAGTCAATTAAAGAAGCAAAAGCATCCGTTTGTGAAGTGTCACTTTCTCTTCTGCAGCTCTCTGGTGATGGCGTCCAGCTGAAACGGACAGAAACATCTCATTTAGTTGAACCAGATTGTCTGTTGTTCTGCAGGAGAAAAGGCTTCTCACAAAGATGTTCCGGAGGACGCTCCTCCTCTGCGGTCTCAGGTAACTGCACTCTCCAGATTCACACAGTTTAATCTCTCCAGAAATCTGGACATGTGACAAAAGAGCAGACACAACACGCTTCAAACTCCAGATGAAGACTAATGAAGTCATCGCTAACATTTCTGAAGATGATGGTCTGAAGTCTGCATGACCAAAAATAAGCAACAATTTGCAGGATATTTAAAAAAAAATGTTTTTACGTAAAAAAAATACTACATTCTTACTTCAAAATGTATTGTATCTGAGCCTCATGAAAGTATAATTAGTGTTAAAGTGAGTAATATGGTGAAATGTGTTTAAAGCAGCTCTGACGTCACAGCGCCCCCTGGAGGACGTTCACATGTGTCTGAGCACGGCGCCCCCTGGAGGACGCTCACATGTGTCTGAGCACGGCGCCCCCTGGAGGACGCTCACATGTGTCTGAGCCGTTATTATAATAGATCCATGGTCTGAGCACGGCGCGCCCCTGGAGGACGCTCACATGTGTCTGAGCACGGCGCCCCTGGAGGAACGCCTCACATTGTGTCTGAGCACGGCGCCCCTGGAGGACGCGCTCACATATGTGTCTGAGCACGAGCGCTCACCCTGGAGGACGCTCAGTGTCCAGGTTCTTACCTCTGTAAAAGGGTCCAGTTCTCTCTTTCCCCCGGGTACCAGCCGTGAGACCAGTGCTGAGCCGAGCACAAAAGCGCCCCACAACAAAGCATCAGCGCCATTACAAGCAAGACACGAGACTGGAACATGACTGATCTGGAAACACAAGTGGGTCTGAACCGGGGTCTGAACCGGGGTCTGAACGGGGTCTGAACCGGGTCTGAACGGGGTCTGACCGGGGTCGAACCGGGTCTGAATCCGGGTCTGAACCCGGGGTCTGATCCGGGGTCTGAACCGGGTCTGACCGGGGTCTGAACCGGGTCTGAACCAGGGTCTGAACCGGTCTGAACCGGTCGGATGTACAAACTGCAGCGGTGGCAGAAGAAAGTACATGTGCGGACTGACTCTAAGTCAAGAAATGAATGCATTTTTGTTGTTTGTTTGTTTGTTTTGTTTTTGCTCTTTCCGTTTCAGTCCAGGTCAGAAATAGTGCAGTATAAGTACAGCTGCTGCTCGTACATGTAGTGAAGTAAAAGTTAAAGTATCCACAGCTCCTCACCTGAAGTTTGCAGCAGACGACGTCTCTTCGCTCTTCGCTCTCGTGTCTCGTCTCTCCTCGTCTGAATGGTTTATAAACCTGCCCTCACAGCCCCCCTCACCACCCTCACCTGACCTTCGACCCCAGGTGTGACCCCTCGTGACCCCGATGTGGGACCATTAGCTCGTTCAAACAGAAGCTTGTGTCACCACTTCCTCAGGTCCAGACTCTGACGTCAAACGCATTTTAAACCTTTTACAGAGGTAAGAAACATTTAAACTGTGTTTAAAGCAGAAGAGCAGCCACTGCTCCGCCGCTCTGCCCCAGGCGCGGCTCCGGCTCCACGACTCGACCGCTTCTCGTGAAACTGTGTTTGCAAATGCACCAACATGAGAGTCAGATCAATCTGGTTTGGTCCTGGTTCCTGGTTTGGTCCTGGTTTAGACCTGGTTTAGACCTGGTTTAGTCCAGCTCAATGTTAGACTATTATTATGATTATATTATAGATTATTATATTGATTATGATTATTATTATTATATAGATTATTATAATACTCATCAAACTATTATTTCTCATGTTTATTGATTTATTTGATTCTGAACTAGATTAAGGTGAAAAACTGAAGAGAATATGTTCAAATAATAAACCGCCTCAGGCCCAAAGTCACCTGAGACTATATTAATAAATGTGTTTGTGCTTTAGAGTCCGTTTAGTCCAGAAAAGGATTATTATTATTAAAATAGTCAATGATTATTTTCATAGTAATGACCGTTGCATGAGCCAATGAGACGAGTGAGCCGATGACATCATCATGACAGTGGGGCATGTGACAGGTGCTGTATATTTGATGAGGTCAGAGGTCAAACTGGCAGGAGGAGGTAAATGTTTGGACTCATGACGAGCAATTATCTGAAGTCGTCCGACCAGAACGTTCGGATGATTGTGTTTGTCAAAGTGAACAACAGAGGGGACCAAAGCACAGCCCTGTGTCACCCCCCTCCAAAGTGAGTCAGATGACCTTGAGCCTCAATATATTTTATTATTAAATCATCTATTTTGAAATGTGTTCATCACTTTAAATAAATAAGTCCAGCTCACAGAATCCAGAACCTTCTCAGGTCCAGACTTCTTATTCCAGTTGTTTAGTTGTGTGTATTTGGCTCATTGTGTGTGTATTTGGCTCATTGTGTGTGTATTGCCATTGTGTGGTTGTATTTGGCTCTTGTGTGTGATTTGGCTCATTGTGTGTGTAATTTGGCTCATTGCGTGTGTATTTGGCTCATTGCGTGTGTAGTTGGCTCATTTGGCTATTGTGTGTGTATTTGGCTCATTGTCGTGTGTATTTGGCTCATTGTGGTGTGTATTTGGCTCATGCTGTGTGTATTTGGCTCAATTTGTGTGTGTATTTGGCTCATTGTGTGTGTATTTGGCTCATTGTGTGTGTATTTGGCTCATTGTGTGTGTATTGGCTCATTGTGTGTAATGAGTGGTATGGTCATTGATGTTTGTTTCTGTTGTTTGTCGTTGGCTCCATAAATCTCGGTCTGATCTTTGTGGATCACATTTGGATTTGGTCCATTCTTTTGGACAGAATTGAGGTGTAGAAACGATGGTCCACATTCAGGACTGAGATGGGTCTATGTGAGGCACAGTCCAGTGGGTCCTTCCCTCTTTAGGCCTTAAGCAGATGATGGCTTCTTTCACACTCGGAGGATCTGAGCTTTTCTAAGGCCAGTTTCAAAGTGTGTGTTTTAGAGCTTGAGACCACTCTGAGGTGGTCCCGTCGCTCCTGGAGGTTTACTGTTCTTAGTCTTTTGATCGGACTTTGAATCTCATTCGTTGTTATTTTCAGCTCCTCATGTTTTTTGCTTGTCTTCGGTCATGGCGGGTAAATAGAGTGTTCCAAAAAAGATTGTATTTCTTTCTTTGTTTCCCTGATATTTTGGTGAAACATTTGTTGTAAAAGGATTCAAATGCTGATCGTATTTGGTCTTGTTTGGTTAAAATTACATTATTCTGCCGATCTTGTATTTTAAAAAATGTTTCTCTAATAAAGGTTTTTATTTTGCATCACTTTCAATAAAAGCATTGTTTTTATTATTTCCTGTGAGTTCAGGTCATTGATCTGGCCCTTTGTCTCTTTAATGACCTTTGACCTTTGAGGATCCTTGTTTTCAGCATGTTTCGCTTCAACAGCTTCAGTTTGTTCTGTAAATCCTTTCATTTTTCTGCCTCTGTTTCTTTTTGGCCGCGGCGACAGCAAATGACGCTGCCCCTCCAAACGGCCTTAGCTGCAGCCCAGAGAACGGCTGGAGAAAACTTCACACTGTGGTTTTCCTCTTCAAAACATCTCATCTTATTTGTACAAACTGTGGCTCATCGAGTCGATGAGCTTTCAATGTCCAAAGTGTGTTGTGTTCCTGTTCCAGATCTACAGTGATGTCATCAGAACCATGAGAACTTAGATCTATTGGACCTGTGTCGGCCTCTGGCATTTGGACCTAGAACCTAAAAGTGGTCTCTTCCAGTCCAGACCTTCTGTGGGGCGTGTACATGTGTATGTTGGAGACATTAGGATCTCTCAGACAGGCCTACTGGCACATGACAGACCGCTTGGGTCATGAGGAGGAAGTGAAGAATCCCTGGGTCAAATCCTGTGCTTTACCGACATGGAAGGAGCTGATCAAAACATACAACTAAACAAAGAGGTTCAGGTCTTAAACTGGTGGGCTTCAGACCAAGGTTTAGGACCAAACAGAACTGACCTGAGACTCAAGGTCTGGATTACAAAAGATCTAAAGGTTTTTCAGATTGTAAAAGAGAATCACATGAAAAGCTCTGAGATGTTGAAAGAATCCTTTGACTTGGAGAAACAGGACTTTTAGAGGTTTTTACAAATAATAATTGGTTAATAATTATAATTATTATGTATAACCAAGACATGTAATGACCAGAGCTCTTTGACTGAATAGTTTGTTAAAGCTTTCCAGGGGAATAATATCTAAATGATACAAATGTATTAGTCTGAGCAGCCCGCTTTGCTAATTACATTCAAATGAAATGCTTAAAGAGAAGTTGGTTTTATTTTGACTGACAACAAATGGGAAAATGTGTGTACATCCCAGTGGAGAAGCCCAAAGTCACAATGTCTGGAGGGAATTCTGTTGGAAAAGTGTGTCTCTCTTCTTCATAACCTCATGTCAAAAGTGCGCCATGACTCAAGGGAAACACAGACTGTTGGAGAGGCTGTGGCAGCAGGAGGAGAACCACTGTCACATGTTCTGGTCCTGTTGCTCAGAAATATTGGACAGAATAAATCATGATTTCAGAGCTATAATATTTGGGCCTCAGGACCCACTATGGACACAGTAAATGGATCACTTTGGGGCATTCTTCCCGGCAGCAGGAAAAGGCCACCACAAGAAAATGGATGACACAAACTGAGCCGACGAAAGCACAATCATCGAGTGCTAACCACTCTGCCACCGCCCCCTCACGCCCCATGTGGTCAAATGTCAGAATCAAACAGAAAGCTGATGTAAAATGTCAAGCGTTTTATTTCACTGAACAGCGACTTAAAAAAGGCCTTTTATGTCATTTACACAAGTATATACACAATATTCAAACTGTAGTACCAAGCAGGGCCAAGCGGTCCTGGGCCTGGCCTGGTCCTGGTCTCAAAACCCACAGTCCTGGTCCTGGTCCGAACCCACAGTCCTGGTCCTGGTCCAAGCCCAGTCCTTGGTCCTGGTCCTGGTCCAAACCCCAGTCCTGGTCCTGGTCCAAACCCACAGTCCCTGGTCCTGGTCCTGGTCCCTGGTCGGTCTGAACACAGTTGGTCCTGTCTGGTCAGACGGCTTCCGAGGCTGACGAGGATCAGGGACAAAAACGATAAACAAGTCGATTTTAAAAAGTTTTAATTTTTATCTCATTTTGGCCAAACATTCAGCAGAGGTACTGACATCTCAATCTAGGCCCGTTTAGGCCCGGTTTAGGCCGTTTAGGCCCGGTTAGGCCCTGGTTTAGGCCCGTTTAGGCCCGTTTAGGCCAGGTTCTACACCTGGTCCAGACCCGGTCCAATGTCAGACCTGGTCCAGACCTGGTTCAGACCTGGTTCAGACCTGGTCCAGACCTGGTACTGGTCAGAGCTTTCCTTCAGTCGAGTCCAGATTTTCTTGTTGGATCTTTTCTGTGAGCACTTTTTCTCTTTGGTTGTGGTTGTTTGTGGGCGGGTCTATGTGTTGGCACAGGGGAGGGTTGCGCTGCTTGGGGCCTAAAGCAGGATCAGTCACATTTCTCAGTCCCAGGCACATTCAGTTTGAACAAAAGCCAGAAGGTAAAAGGACTCAATCGAAATAAAATGGCACTTAAAGAACGACTTGGGCGCCGAATATCAGAGTCACCGGAATGTTCATCAAAAGAAAGAGGGATGAAGACAAAATAAAGAAGGAGCTGCGACTTAGACCGGAACCGGACCAGGACCGCCGGACCGGACTCGGCGGACCGGACCGACCAGGACCCGGACCCGGACCCGGGCCTGGTCTAATTCAATACTGTAGTGACGTCCAAACCACTGCAGGGGTCGACCCTCAGTCAGAGCAGGTCAGATGCTTCATCTACAGGAACAAGGCGCGGCTCAGGGGGAGGGGCCTGCGCTGAGGGGGAGGGGCCTGCACTCAGGTTTGTTTTATTGGAGGAACACAGTTTGGTGCCTTATTTTTGGTCCTAAATGGAAACGTAAAGCTCCTTGTATTAAAGGTGCACCGCGTGACTTTTCTGCTGGAGGTTTCTGCCTCTGCTCGTCTCCATGGAGACGTCGTCGCGTTGAGAGTGTCCCAGAGCTGAGCCGCGTCACATGCGCTCGTGGTCGGCGTTCTTTGATATTAAAACTGGAACAAGATCTGTCGTTTCACTTTAAAGTCCAAATGAAGGTTTGGTGGGACATCTGGTGGTAGACCACCAGCTTTACCTTCTGTGGAACGACCCCCCTGTGTCATATTTATGTCCAACAAATAGGATTATGTTCCTCAAAAAGGGAGTAGATGAAAACTTGACACAAAACGGGCCAAACGTGGAGTCGACTTGTGAAATATAATCGTGTTCAGAGCGTTTTGAGTCTCACCTGTCAATAAAACACATCTCGCATAGCGACGAGCACCAGAAAAGCTACGCAGTGCAGCTTTTAAGATTTGAGAACAAACACAGACGTTCAATCAAAAATCCAGAGGCAAAATTAACACGTGAAGTTTTTTACGTAAACTAGAAAACCAGCAACAACTTTGTCGAAATGTGGTGTTTTTCTGTCACAAAGATGAAAACACCTTTTCAAGCCGTAAAATAAACACACACAAACTGTGTGCGCTCGAAACCAACTGTGTGCGCTCAGATACACACACGTGTGCTGCACGTGGCTCCGAACACAAACTTGCCCAAACACTCTGTGTGCGCTCGACACAACTGTGTGCGCTCGAACACACACTGTGTGCGCTCGAACACACAACTGTGTGCGCTCGAACACACAACTGTGTGCGCTCGACACACACACACTGTGTGCGCTCGAACACACAACTGTGTGCGCTCGAACACACAACTGTGTGCGCTCGAACACACAACTGTGTGTGCGCTCGAACACACAACTGTGTGCGCTCGAACACTGTGCCACAAACTCGCGACCCACTCGGTCCTGGAATAAAACGACACAAATAAATAGGAATGTGGGTTTTTTAAACGTTCCGATTGGTTCAAAAGTCGGGGGCAGGGTTTTGTTCTCGTTCTTGCCGGGCGTTCGTCCTGAAACCCAGAATAATAATGATCCCATATATTTCTACATTTATAAAACCATTAAAATACAGAAGCAAAGTAAAAGAGTAAATGTGACGCAGTTTGTACACGAGAAGAACATATCAACAATATTACAAAATATTCACCAAGGCGAACGCTTCAGTCCAGAGCCTGGTCCTGGGTTCAGTCTTGGCCCTGGTTTAGATCCTGGTCCTGCTTAGTCTGGGTTTTGGTCGGACACGGTTAAAACGTGGGCGAGATCCTGGTTTAGACCGGACTCTGGACCTGCTTTAATGACTTTGTGTCCGGGTTCTGCTCCAGGTTTGAGTCTGGATCTGGGTCTGGATCCCGGTCCGGATCCCGGTCCGGATCCCGGTCCGGATCCCGGTCTTGACTTGGAGCAAGGGTTCAGTGAACGAGTGGAAGTTGGGTTGTAGTAGTATCTGAAGAATCTGGAGTATCTGTGGAGTATCTGTGGAGTATCTGTGGATTGTGGAGTATCTTGGAGTATCTGTGTAGTATCTGTGTAGTACTGTGGAGTATCTGTGGATCTGTGGAGTTATCTCTGGAGTATCTGTGGATCTGTGGATATCTGTGGAGTATCTGTGGAGTATCTGTGGAGTATCTGTGAGTATCTTGGGTCGAGTATCTGTGTATATCTGTGGAGTATCTGTGGGAGTATCTGTGAGTAGTCTATCTGTGAGTATCTGTGAGTATCTGTGGAGTATCTGTGGAGTCTGTGAGTATCTGTGGAGTATCTCTGGAGTATCTGTGGAGTATCTGTGGAGTATCTGTGGAGTATCTCTGGAGTATCTGTGTAGTATCTGAGTATCTGTGGAGTATCTGGAGTATCTCTGGAGTATCTCTGGAGTGATCTGTGGAGTATCTCTGGAGTAATGGAACTGTGGAGTATCTGTGGAGTATCTGTGGAGTATCTGTCTGGATCTGTGAGTATCTGGAGTATCTGTGGTAGTATTCTGGAGTATCTCTGGAGTATCTGTGAGTATCTGGAGTATCTGTGGAGTATCTTGTGAGTAATCTGCTGGAGTATCTGTTTCTTGGGAGTATCGTCGATGTGAGTATGTGGAGTATCTGTGGAGTATCTGTGGAGTTCTCTGGAGTATCTGTGGAGTATCTCTGTGAGTATCTGGAGTATCTATTTGAAGTTGGCGTAGTCGAGAGAAGGCGTCGATGTACTCCTGAACCACTTTGTAGCAGAACTCGTACTGCTCCTGAAACGCACCGCAGCAAAAGTAAGAGGATTGTGTCAAACATCTCACCCAGAGTGGGACCAGGGTCTCACCAGTGTCTGCACCATGTGAGGCCTCTGCAGGCGGAGGCTCTTCACCGTCTGAAACACGTCCAGGAGGTTTCCCTCGGCTTTCACCCGCTCCAGGACTGTGCTGAGAGCGCAGAACGTCCCTGTTCTGCCGGCTTCCAGCGCTGGAACCAGAGGAGAACATCAGGAGAACGTCAGGAGAATGTCAGAACATCAGAGGAACGTTAGATGAACATTAATAGAACGTCAAGAACATCATCACACTGCAGGTTCACTTTAGCTCCGCTCAGCCCATTGACTTTAAACTGTGTGCCTGGGATGTAGCGCTCTGCTGATGGAGATGATGGATGGATACCTGTGCAGATGACCTTTGGGACGATATTTACAAAACATGAAACCTAAATGTGGACAAATTTACCCGACACCGGGACAAAAACGTCTGTCTCTCAGGCCTCGTTTGATTTGAATAATTACAAAGAAATCAGATTAAATAAATGTTTGTTTATATATATATATATATATATATATATATATATATTTATTGTGTGTGTGTGTGTGTGTATATATATATATATATATATATACACACACACACACTATATATAGTACATACATATACTATATATATTGGTGTGTGTATATAGTATGTATATACATCAAAAGGCCCATCAGGTGAAAACCTCGATCCTAAAGCAGAGCTCTGGCTCCCCCTGGTGAGCCACAGAGGTGGTGTAGTATTTACAGTCGTGGAAGTTATCCACGTTTCCACTGGTTCAGTTTGGTTCAGTCCTAAAGTGTCTCAGTCTTAAGTCTGGTCTGGTCTTGGATCCAAAGTGGACCTGAGAGGTTCTGGCTCCCAAAGGGGTCTGACTCTTGAGCTCCAGGTGGACTTTAGCTCAGGAGGAGGAGCTCCACAGCACAGCCAGATGATTGGCTCAGACAGAACTCAGACTCAGGCCAAAACAAGAGGCCAAAAGCAGAGAAACACAAAAGAATCATTTGTCTCCAAAGAGAGAAAGCAACAAAACTGTGACAAAAGGTGAATACAAGCAGCAAAAACACAACTAAGAGTTCATTAGCAACAAAAGACGACAATAAGGGACAAAAACCGAGTAAGAGTGACAAAATAGTGTCAGAAAGACAAAATTACACTAGAAGTGACATAAAGCAACTAAAAAGAAAAGAAAAATGACATAAAAGTGCCTAAAATGCAACAAAAAAAGGCAAACAAACGCAATAAAAAGGGACAAAACATGACGTAAAGTGACTCTTGATCTCGAGCTAAAGCGGCGTGTTTCCACTGATGCTAACTTATATGTGGAGCCTTAGCAACAAAAGCTAGCAACGCACGTTAGCAAAGCACGTTAGCAAAGCACGTTAGCAAAGCACGTTAGCAAAGCACGTTAGCAAAGCACGTTAGCAAAGCACGTTAGCAACAGCTGTTTCCTGTTTGTCCAAATGTGATGTTTCCAGGTCAGAATGCGTCTGACATGATTCCATAAAGAGAGGTTCAAACGCGGCGTCGAGGCTTTGCACACAAGGCAAAGACATGAGGCAAAACTGTTCCTGTGCACGCCGCTTTAGCCACGCCCACACACACACACACACACACACACTGGGAATGACTAAAGGTCTTTGTGTGACTCGCTCAGATCGACCTCAGGAGTAAAACGTATCAGGAGGAAACATTTGTAACAGAAGAAGGTAGTATTTGCGTAGCATTTGCGGTAGATTTGCGGTAGCTTTGCGGTATTTGCGGTAGCATTTGCGGTAGCATTGCGGTGCGGTAGCATTTGCGGTAGCATTTGCGGGTAGCATTTGCGGTAGCATTTGCGTAGCATTTGCGGTAGCATTGCGGTAGCATTTGCGGTAGTATTTGCGGTAGCATTTGCGGTAGTATTTGCGGTAGCATTTGCGGTAGTATTTGCAGTAGTATTTGCGGTAGTATTTGCAGTAGTATTTGCGGTAGTATTTGCAGTAGTATTTGCAGTAGTAGTACCTGCAGTGCACAGTGATTGGATGGTTGCCGGACTGTTGCTGTTGTTTCTGAACGGCGGCGATGATGTTGATCATTCCTTTCCCGTCGGTCGGGATCCCGATCTCAGGCCAACCGTGAAAGTGGAACTGCCGCACCGCTCGAGCCTTGTTCTCCTGAAACACCACATAACGTTTTTAACACGCCTGACCTCTGGGCCTGACCTCTGGCCTGACCTCTGGGCCTGACCTCTGGGCCTGACCTCTGGGCCTGACCTCTGAACTTTAAACTAATCCAAGAGGATCATTGGATTTATCTATAAATGTGTAATTGTGTGATCTCATGACTTTGGGTCAGATACGCCGTGACATCGCCATGACGGGGACATCGCAGTGACATCATAGTGACATCATAGTGACATAGTGACATCATAGTGACATCAGTGACATCATAGTTACATCAGTGACATCATAGTTACATCAGTGACATCAGTGACATCACAGTGACATCACAGTGACATCACAGTGACATCACAGTGACATCGCAGTGACATCGCAGTGACATCATAGTGACATCGCAGTGACATCAGTGACATCACAGTGACATCACAGTGACATCACAGTGACATCACAGTGACATCGCAGTGACATCGCAGTGACATCACAGTGACATCACAGTGACATCACAGTGACATCGCAGTGACATCGCAGTGACATCATAGTGACATCGCAGTGAGATCAGTGACATCATAGTGACATCGCAGTGACATCAGTGACATCGCAGTGACATCGCAGTGACATCGCAGTGACATCATAGTGACATCATAGTGACATACATCACAGTGACATCATAGTGACATCAGTGACATCAGTGACATCGCAGTGACATCATAGTGACATCGCAGTGACATCATAGTGACATCGCAGTGACATCATAGTGACATCATAGTGACATCGCAGTGACATCATAGTGACATCATAGTGACATCATAGTGACATCATAGTGACATCGCAGTGACATCATAGTGACATCATAGTGACATCGCAGTGACATCATAGTGATATACATCGCAGTGACATCATAGTGACATCGCAGTGACATCATAGTGACATCGCAGTGACCTCGCAGTGACCTCACAGTGACATCACAGATATTCACAGAGCTTCACTCGCTCTTGAGGACCACAGCCTCAGACACTCAGATGTGATGAAGGTCTGTGATGATGACGAGGAACAGAGAACCTCCAGTCGTGGTCTGTGAAGTTCTTGAGTCGTACCCTTGTGTTGGTGACGAGCAGCTCTCTCACGGTGTAGCTCTCGCTCTCTTCTTCCCTCTTCAGCTCGATGGAGATGTCTCCGTGCACCACAGCGCCATCACTGGGCCAGTACTGCGCACACTTCTCCTGAAACAAACCAGGAGCAAAGAGAACGTTAGAGCTCTGAGGACTGACTCACCCGTCCTCTCTCCTCCTCTCTCCTCCTCCCTCCTCCTCACCTGCCCCCTCTCCTCCTCCTCCTCCTCCTCACCTGTCCTCTCTCCTCCTCCTCCTCCTCTCCTCCTCACCTGCCCCTCTCCTCCTCCTCCTCCTCACCTGCCCCCTTCTCCTCCTCCTCACCTGTCCTCTCCCCTCCTCCTCTCCTCCTCTCCTCTCTCCTCCTCACCTGCCCCTCTCCTCCTCTCCTCCTCCTCCTCACCTGTCCTCCTCCTCCTCCTCCTCCTCCTCCTCTCCCTCCTCCTCCTCTCTCCTCCTCCCTCCTCTCCTCCTCACTGCTCCCCTCTCCTCCTCTCCTCTCCTCCTCACCTGTCCTCTCTCCTCCTCCCTCCTCCTCCCTCCTCCTACCTGGCCCCTCTCCTCCTCCTCCTCCTCACCTGCCCCCTCTCCTCCTCCTCCTCCTCACCTGTCCTCTCTCCTCTCTCCTCTCCTCCTCCTCCTCACCTGCCCCCTCTCTCCTCCTCACCTGCCCCCTCTCCTCCTCCTCTCTCCTCCTCCTCCCTCCTCTCCTCCTCACCTGCCCCCTCTCCTCCTCTCTCCTGCCTCTCCTCCTCCTCCTCCTCTCTCCTCCTCTCCTCCTCCTCACCTGCCCCTCTCCTCCTCCTCACCTGCCCTCCCCTCCTCCTCCTCCTCCTCCTCACCTGTCCTCCTCCCTCCTCCCTCCTCCTCCCTCCTCCTCACCTGCCCCCTCTCCTCCTCCTCCTCCTCCCTCCTCCTCTCTCTCTCCTCCTCCTCTGTCCTCCTCCCTCCTCCTCCTCTCCTCCCCTCTCCTCCTCCTCCTCTCCTCCCCCTCCTCTCCTCCTCTCCTCCTCACCTGCCCTCTCCTCCTCCCTCCTCTCCTCCTCCTCTCCTCCTCCTCCTCCTCCTCCTCACCTGCCCCCTCTCCTCTCCTCCTCCTCCTCTCTCCCCTCCCTCCTCTCCTCCCTCACCTGCCCCCCTCTCCTCCTCTCCTCCCTCTCCTCCTCCCTCCTCCTCTCCTCCTCACCTGCCCTCTCCTCTCTCCTCCTCCTCACCTGTCCTCTCTCCTCCAGCTCCGTCAGCATCACGATGGAGCAGCTTCTCCATTCCCAGATCATCCTCCAGAAGTCTTCGATGGTGTGCTGCAGAGGCCCTGACTCGCCATGTACGAGTCCTTCTGACGGTAGCCCTGGAAGAGAACCACAGAGCCACTGGTCAGAGGGCGAACGAGCCGGGCCACAGAGCCACTGGTCAGAGGGCGAGCGCGGACCCACAGAGCCACTGGTCAGAGGGCGAGGGCGCCGGGCCACAGAGCCACTGGTCAGAGGCGAGCGCCGGGCCACAGAGCCACTGGTCAGAGGGCCACGAGCGCAGAGAGGGAGAGCCACAGAGCCACTGGTCAGAGGGCGAGCGCCGGGCCACAGAGCCACTGGTCAGAGGGCGAGCGCGCGGAGCCACAGAGCCACTGGTCAGAGGGCGAGCGCCGGGCCACAGAGCCACTGGTCAGAGGGCGAGCGCCGGGCACAGAGCCACTGGTCAGAGGCGAGCGCCGGCCACAGAGCCACTGGTCAGAGGGCGAGCGCGGAGCCACAGAGCCACTGGTCAGAGGGCGAGCGCCGGAGCCACAGAGCCACTGGTCAGAGGGCGAGCGCGGAGCCACAGAGCCACTGGTCAGAGGGTCGAGCGCGAGCGGAGCCACAGAGCCACTGGTCAGAGGGCGAGCGCCAGGCCACAGAGCCACTGGTCAGAGGGCGAGCGCGGAGCCACAGAGCCACTGGTCAGAGGGCGAGCGCGGAGCCACAGAGCCACTGGTCAGAGGGCGAGAATGTGACTCACATCGATGAAGGACGCGTTGACGTAGTCCGTGTTTTTCTTCTCCTCTTTTCACTGGAATGATCACGCGGTTAAACTCATCTGAGAAAGAGAGAGGAGAGAGGAGGAGAGGAGGAGAGGAGGAGAGGAGGAGAGGAGGAGAGGGAGGAGAGGAGGAGAGGAGGGGAGGAGAGGAGGGGAGAGAGGAGAGAGAGGAGAGAGAGGAGAGAGGAGGGAGAGGAGGGGAGAGGGGAGAGAGGAGAAGGAGAGAGAGGAGAGAGGAGAGAGGAGAGAGGAGGAGGAGGGAGAGAGGGAGAGAGGAGGAGGGAGGGAGGAGAGGAGGGAGGAGAGAGGAGGAGGAGGAGGGGAGGAGAGGGGAGAGAGGAGGAGAGGAGGAGAGGAGGAGAGGGAGAGAGGAGGAGAGAGGAGAGGGAGGAGAGGAGAGAGAGAGAGAGGAGAGAGAGGGAGAGAGAGGAGAGAGGAGGAGAGGAGAGGAGAGAGGAGAGAGAGAGAAGAGGAGAGAGGAGGGAGAGGAGAGAGGAGGAGAGGGAGGAGGGGAGAGGGAGGGGGAGAGAGGAGGGAAGGGAGAGGAGAGGGGAGAGGAGGGGAGAGAGGAGAGGGGAGGAGGGGAGAGAGGAGAGGAGGGGAGGGGAGAGAGGAGGAGAGGAGGGAGAGGAGAGAGGGGAGAGAGGAGGAGAGGAGGGAGAGAGGAGAGCGGAGGAGGGAGGGGAGGGGAGAGAGAGGAGGGGAGGAGAGCGGGAGAGAGGGGAGAGAGGAGAGGGAGGAGGGAGGAGAGGGGAGAGAGGAGGGGAGAGAGGAGAGAGGAGAGGAGAGAGGGGAGAGGAGAGAGAGGAGGAGAGAGGAGGAGGAGAGAGGAGAGAGGAGGAGAAGGAGAGAGAGGAGAGGAGGGGAGAGGAGAGAGGAGGAGAGGGGAGGGGAGAGAGGGAGGGAGAGGAGGGAGAGGAGGAGAGGGAGGAGAGAGAGGAGAGGTGAGAGAGAGAGAGAGGAGGAGAGGAGGGAGGAGGAGGAGGAGAGAGGAGGTGGAGAGGGAGGAGGAGAGGAGGGGAGGAGAGGAGGGGAGGGGAGAGAGGAGGGAGGAGGAGAGGGAGGGGGAGAGAGGAGAGGAGAGGAGAGGGAGAAGGAGGAGGAGAGAGGAGGAGGAGGAGAGAGGAGGAGGAGAGGAGAGAGGAGGAAGAGGGGAGGAGAGAGGAGAGGAGGAGGAGAGGAGGGAGAGGAGGAGGAGAGAGGAGGAGGGAGGAGAGGAGGGGAGAGGAGGAGAGGAGGAGGAGGGGGAGAGGAGGAGGGGAGAGGAGGGGAGAGGAGAGGAGGGAGAGAGGAGGAGAGGAGGAGAGGAGGAGAGGAGGGAGAGGAGGGAGAGGAGGAGGAGGGGAGAGGAGGAGGGAGGAGAGGAGGAGGGGAGAGAGGAGGGAGAGAGGAGAGAGGAGAGGAGGGGAGGGGAGAGGAGGAGGGAGAGGAGGAGAGGAGGAGGAGGAGGGGAGAGGAGGGAGAGGAGGAGGAGAGGAGAGAGGAGGAGAGGAGGGAGAGGAGGGAGAGAGGAGGAGAGGGAGGAGAGGAGGGGAGAGAGAGGAGGAGAGAGGAGGGGAGGAGGGGAGAGAGGAGGAGAGAGGAGGAGGGGAGAGAGACAGAGCATTATAAGAAATAAGAGCAGGTTCAGCTTCATCTACACTTCGGTCTGTGGAGCTCCAACTGACCTGAGACGTGTGTTCAAACTCTCGCGCGTGTGTGTAACGCATGTGTGTAGCACATGTGTTGTAACGCGTGGTGTTGTGTAACGTGTGCGTGTGTGTAACGTGTGTGTAATGTGTGTACCGCGTGTGTGTGTGTAACGTGTGTGTGTGTAACGTGTGTGTGTGTGTGTGTGTAACGCGTGTGTAATGCATGTGTGTAACGTGTGTGTAATGTGTGTAATGTGTGTAACGCGTGTGTGTACCGCGTGTGTGTAACGCGTGTGTGTAACGCATGTGTGTAACGCGCGTGTGTTGCACTCACATGGGATGATCTGCAGCACGCGGTTCTTCTTCATGTTCGCCGGCAGGTTCCCCGTCCTCATCTTGTCGTTCTGGATCTTTATCGACGTCAGCTTCTGCCGACACGTGAAGAGTGAGCGACACGTGAGCGACACGTGAGCGACACGTGAGTGACACGTGAGCGACACGTGAGCGACACGTGAGCGACACGTGAGCGACACGGGTGCACAACACTCACACAAGCACCATTTCTGTTCATTAACAGCTATTTCACTTATATAAATAGAGCCACATCATCGTTTCCCCCTCACTTCTGCAGCCCCTACAGGCCGCTGAGCAGTACTGCAGGAAGCTTGGTTCTTCTTCTCCTGCAGCTGCTCAGTCTGTGGGCGTCAGAGGCCCGTTCATGCTCCGCCCTCTAACATGAGCTTTTTAGAACCAGAGCAGACAGCAGCTTGTGTTAGGGCTCTGCACATTGGCTAACTCTGCACCCGCCCCTCACCTTAAACTCCGCCTCCAGGCCGCCGCAGCCCAGAGCAGGCGCGTAAAGCTTGGACAGGTGAGACTCCAGAGACGTGACCTCCAGCTCGGTGTCTCCGTAAAGATAATGTTCTAACAAAGCCTGGAAGATGAAGACGTACTGCATCTGTGGATAGAGAGGGGGCTGCTTCTGATTCGGACCTGGTTCTGGACCCTGTTCTGGAGCTGGTTCTGGTACTCACGTCGGTCTGGACCATCTGGCACCTCTGGGCTCTGATCCTGGTGACGAAGCCGAACACGTCGACTTTCCGCTCTGACATCATCATGTCCAACATGGCGTCGATGACGATGAAGGTCCCGGTGCGACCGACGCCGGCGCTGAAGCAGAACTTAGAGTTAGAGCTCAGAGTGTTCAAAAAGAGGAACGACGGCACGTTCAAGTTTGACCTCTGACCCCAGAGAGTTCTACTGAGGATTCTGACCTGAACCAGACTCAGAGTAAACTTTAAGCTCCAGACCTGAGCCTGGACCCCGGTCAGGACTCAGGCGAGGTTACCTTTTACCTGCAGTGGACCACGATGGGCCTGTGTACCTGTAGCAGAGCCCACATTACCTGCAGTGGACCACGATGGGCCTGTGTACCTGTAGTAGAGCCCACATTACCTGCAGCAGAGCCCCACATTACCTGCAGCAGAGCCCACATTACCTGCAGTAGACCACGATGGGCCTGTGTACCTGTAGTAGAGCCCACATTACCTGCAGTGGACCACGATGGGCCTGTGTACCTGTAGTAGAGCCCACATTACCTGCAGTGGACCATGATGGGCCTGTGTACCTGCAGCAGAGCCCACATTACCTGCAGTGGACCACGATGGGCCTGTGTACCTGCAGTAGAGCCCACATTACCTGCAGTGGACCACGATGGGCCTGTGTACCTGCAGTAGAGCCCACATTACCTGCCAGTGGACCACGATGGGCCTGTGTACCTGCAGTAGAGCCCCACATTACCTGCAGTGGACCACGATGGGCCTGTGTACCTGCAGTAGAGCCCACATTACCTGCAGTGGACCACGATGGGCCGTGTACCTGCAGCAGAGCCCACATTACCTGCAGTGGACCACGATGGGCCCGTGTACCTGCAGCAGAGCCCACATTACCTGCAGAGGACCACGATGGGCCCGTGTACCTGCAGCAGAGCCCACATTACCTGCAGAGGACCACGATGGGCCCGTGTACCTGCAGTAGAGCCCACATTACCTGCAGTGGACCACGATGGGCCTGTGTACCTGCAGCAGAGCCCACATTACCTGCAGTGGACCACGATGGGCCTGTGTACCTGCAGTAGAGCCCACATTACCTGCAGTGGACCACGATGGGCCTGTGTACCTGTAGTAGAGCCCACATTACTGCAGTGCATGGGCCTGTGTACCTGGACCATTACAGTGGACCACGATGGGCCTGTGTACCTGCAGCAGAGCCCACATTACCTGCAGTGGACCACGATGGGCCTGTGTACCTGCAGCAGAGCCCACATTACCTGCAGTGGACCACGATGGGCCCGGCGTACACTGGGTTGCAGTTCTTGACCTTCTTGAGGAACTTGAGCATTCCGATGGGCGTGAAGGGAACGCCGAAGTCTGGCCACGACGTGAAGTGGAACTGAGTGAGCAAACGCTGAGGCTTCTTCCCCGACACGTCTCCGATCTGAAGGACAAACCACAGGTTCAGTCTGCAGTGCTTTGATCTCGGCCCAGTATTTGTGAGAGACAGGACAGTCCCAGAACACGAGACAGTGGTTTGCCTCCTGGTGGCGCTGTTTTTTCCACCCGCATTTCCTTGTGAAGAAACGTGATCTAATTGGAATGTAATCAGTCCTGAATCATTCAAACATTGATATATTTAGAGCTTTTCCCCCTCGACAGTTCTGGTTCATACGCCTCGATAAACATCTCAGACGGTTACAATGGTCATGACTTTGTGTAATGTCTTGGTTATAATAACTCCTTGGTTCTGAAGAGAACTACATATTGTGCATTGATCATATATTCGCCATTATACAATGTTATGCTGCTATTGTTCTGTGTTGCTGTCTTTCCACTGTGATCCACCAGTGTCAGTAACACGAGCAGACAAAGAGAACAAGGAGGAGACCATGAAGGGGCTCAGATGGGCGCTGGGCCAATCACGGCCCTACTACAAGGACTTACTTTAGGCTCATGCATATTCATATTTGTGTCTTAAATACTGGAGAATATGGATGCCCAGTTACTTTCCGGGATAGAGACGTGAAGTAACTTTTGTTAGGCTCCCGGAGGTCCAGAGCTCTGTATAGATGACTTTGTTAGGAGAATAAACAATGAGTACTTGAAACTACTGAATCCTGGTCATCTTTAGCGCTGGTGGTGTGTTTATTAATTGATAGAGTAGATCTTGTTGACTTTCACTCCTCTTCCAGTTTCTGAACACGCAGTTGTCCGAGTTTAACAGAACCGGACATATTTCTTCAGTTCAGACTAGGAACAGGTCAGAATCCAAGAGAAAACGGCTCATGATTCTTGTCCAAACGAACGCGCTCGCTGACTGACTGTCGAGAGAGCAGAGACAACAAGAGATGCTGGGACACGGCCTGTACAGATAGGGCTTCTGGGTAATTAGAGGTGTGGTTTAAGAGTGGAGGCGTGGTTGCTGGAGGAGTAGGAGGTTGAGGCGTGGTCCCGCTCCCGAACCTCAGTCAATGATTACATCATCAACTACATTTATTTGTAAAAACCTCTAAAAGTCCTGTTTCTCCAAGTCAAAGGATTCTTTCAACATCTCAGAGCTTTTCATGTGATTCTCTTTCACAATCTGGTGAAAAACCTTTAGACCTTTTGTAATCCAGACCTTGAGTCTCAGGTCAGTTCTATTTGGTCCAAAAACCTTGGTCTGAAGCCGACCAGTTTAAGACCTGAACCTCTTTGTTGAGTTAGTATGTTCTGATCAGCTCCTTCCATGTCGTAAGCACAGTTTGACCCAGGGATTCTACCCAGTATTTCTCACCTGTTGTATGCAGAACTTGCGTACTGTGTAGTCCACTAACACCGTCGTGTCTTCCACAGAGACTCTGATGCTGCCGTACGTCCAACAGCCCTGGTCCGGCCAGTACTGCGCACATTTACACTGAAAACACAAATATATAAGTATGATACATCTT
Organism: Chaenogobius annularis; assembly: GCA_015082035.1. NCBI lineage: Eukaryota > Metazoa > Chordata > Actinopteri > Gobiiformes > Gobiidae > Chaenogobius > Chaenogobius annularis. The sequence continues at coordinate 53,007 of BJKM01000956.1, read as the reverse complement.
CTCCGTGACTATGACACGTCTGAGCATAAACGCAACATATAAATGAGTTCCACTTCCAAAATCTGCGACTCTCAACGCAGGACTGTTGGTCACATGACTTTCAGTGGTCACATGACTTTCAGCGGTCACATGACTTTCAGCGGTCACATGACTTTCAGCGGTCACATGACTCACCTCTTTCCTCTCTTTCAGGTTGGTCACCATGACGATGGTTGATGTGTTTTGTTCCCAGATCATTCTCCAGAAGTCGTTCACAGTTTCCTCTTTTGGCCCTGAAACAAACAAAAACTAAACTAAAAAAACTGCTCTCATAATCAATCAATTAATATTATTAATATAATTAATAATATTAACAATAATAGAAATAATGATAATTAATAATCCTGTTTTACCTTGAGCAGCGATGAACTTGTTCTTGTCCTGATAACCCTGATGAGCACAGGAAACATTATTACAACATGTTTATTACAGTGCCATAAGGGACACTTACGTTTATGAAGGAGGCGTCATTATAACACGTTTATTACAGTGCCATAAGGGACACTTGCGTTTATGAAGGAGGCGTCATTATAACACGTTTATTACAGTGACAAAAGGGACACTTACGTTTATGAAGGAGGCGTCATTATAACACGTTTATTACAGTGCCATAAGGGACACTTACGTTTATGAAGGAGGCGTCATTATAACACGTTTATTACAGTGACAAAAGGGACACTTACGTTTATGAAGGAGGCGTCATTATAACACGTTTATTACAGTGACATAAGGGACACTTACGTTTATGAAGGAAGCGTTGATGAAGTCTGAGTCTGGAACTCCCTCGAGCTGCGACAGATGAACTCTGGAGTGATCGTCTGCAACACAGACACAGCTACACTGTAGGACCTCTGCAGTACACGAACATAAAGTACACAAAGTACTGCAGTACTCACATGGCAGGATGTTGACGTATCGGTTCTTCTCTTTGTTTTCTTCTTTGGACGCAGCGTCACACGACGCCTGGATCGGACAAACCGGCAGCGCCTGAAACACAAATATATAAAATATTTTATTTGTCAGATTCTCTTCACAAACTACAACTCGACTGATGTAAAACTAAGATCATTATTTACCACAGAATGATAAAAACACGAGAACCTTCAGATGGATTTAAGTGTGGACGAGGTCAGAGCGGAACGTTCTGGACATTTACTGTGAAACACGTGTGAACGGGCTTCACAAAGTGTCACAGGTTTACAACATTCTGCCTTTAGAACCGCTTGTTACTACACTGCGCTTGTTACTAACACTTGTTACTAACACTTGTTACTACACTATGCTTGTTACTAACACTTGTTCACTTGTTACGAACACTTTTACGAAACACTTGTTACGAACACTTGTTACGAACACTTGTTACGACACTTGTTACGAACACTTGTTACAAACACTTGTTACCAACACTTGTTACCAACACTTGTTACCACACTACGCTTGTTACAACACTTGTTACTACACTACGCTTGTTACTACACTACGCTTGTACTAACACTTGTTACTAACACTTGTTACTAACACTTTTTACTAAACTTGTTACTACACTATGCTTGTTACGAACACTTGTTACAACCACTTGTTACCAACACTTGTTACCAACAACTTGTTACCAACACTTGTTACCAACACTTGTTACCAACACTTTTACAACACTTGTTACTCCAACATGTTACCAACACTTGTTACCAACACTTGTTACCAAACACTTGTACCAACACTTGTTACCAACACTTGTTACCAACACTGTGTACCAACACTTGTTACTACACTACGCTTGTTACTAACACTTACACACTACGCTTTACTACACTACGCTTGTACTAAACACTTGTTCTACACTGTTACTAACACTTGTACTACTGTTACTAACACTTTTACTAACTAGCTTACTAACACTTGTTACTACACTACGCTCGTTACTACACTTTTACTACACTACCTCGGTACTACCACTTTTACTACCACTTGTTACTACACACGCTGGTACTACCACTTGTACTACCACTTGGACTACCACTTGTTTACTACCACTGGGGACCACTAACCACTTGGGACTACCACTTGGACTACCACTTGGTTACTACCACTTGTTACTACCACTTGTTACTACCACTTGTTACTACCACTTGTTACTACCACTTGTTACATTACATTATGTTATTATACATTATATTGTGTGTAAATCTCCTCACATTAAACTCCTCCCTGAAGAGCTTGTTGTCGTCTGCCATTCGTCGGTTCATTTCCTCCTCCAGTTTGTCGACAGGAAGAGGCGGGTACTTCCTGTTTGTGCTGGGCGAGCGAGCCAATAGGGGCACACTCTGCAGCTCTGCAACACAATGAGAGGGTTTGAGTCGTCCACTCTTTGTGGAACCAGGTCCTCGTTTGGTGAATGTCGCTCCAAACTCCGACAACAACAACAACAAGGGGCCGGACCGCATTTGTTTCGTTTGTGTTACTTTTCAACAGCGCCACCAAGGCACCTGGAGTATGTATTACAACTGGAAACTTGGATGAAACTGATCTCACCGTTTCTCTACTTTGTGTCCAGATTGATCAAATACGACGTTCTGAATGACAAAGTGAAGTTAAAGCTCCAGTGTGTAACTTTCTGGAGGGGGAAAGTCTCGGCAGGACTCTAAAAACATTCTCCATCCTGTGCAAAAAGTAAAGAGTAAATATATTTGTACTCTCAAGGGAATATAACGAGTGACTGACATGTCCAGCAGTGGGCGCTGTGCTTGAGGAGGAGCCACTTCTTTGTGATTTTAAACTCTTTAAACAAATGTGAACTTCAAACTGATTCTTGAGTTTCTAAACTTCTGAATCAGTTTTAATTACGCAAAGTTAAGATTTTTCTTTCGTTCACATTCAACAGCTTTATTATTTATGAACGAGAAAGTAAAGTTACATTTAGGTTCTATTTGGGGTGTTTTGTGTGATTCTATATTTACAGTGTATTTCATGTTTGCTGCTGTAAAAGTGATGACGTCCTACGGCCAGAAGGGGGCGCGAGACACATTTTAACATTCATTACTTTGACCTTTTGTTTTGTTTTTCAGGAAAAATGACAAACATTTCTGACTCTAGAACTCACATCTTTTTCTGGGTTAAATATGATTTAATAAATAAAACCAACAATTAAAGTTTTACACTGAAACTTTCCCAAAACTAAATGACACTGATTTTAATCTGAACAAACGCGCGCTCGTCTCTAATAAAGTGAGTCAGACTTGAAAAGAGTTTAAACTGGTTCTCGGAAAGAGTCACGCCTTCAAAAACGCGTCACCATGGTAACGGACACATTTGTGTGGTCATGTGGGACTCACCCGTGTCCTCGGAGCGCCCGTTTGCCAGTCTGAAGGAGCTCGAGTGGCTCCCGGCCTGTTTGTACTTCTTAAACCTGAGGAGACGAGAAAGGGTTAAATATGTGACGGGGGGAGGGGCATCCCGTCACACGGGGGAGGGGCATCCCGCACACGGGGGGAGGGCATCCCGCACACGGCGGGAGGGCATCCCGCACACGGGGGGGGGATCCCGTCACACGGGGGGAAGGGGCATCCGCAACACGGGGGAGGGCATCTGACACACCTGAGCATGTAGAGGATGATGATGATGAAGATGATGACGAGCAGAGACGACAGTGCGACCATCACAGCGCTTGATGGGAACGTCCTCCGAGTCTCCGTCTGAAACACAAAGAGTTTCACTGGGTCTGAACCGGGTCTAAAGACAGCGACTAAAGCCGGGTCTAACGCGGGTCTAAAGCGGACTAAAGCGGGACTAACTCGGTCTAACGCGGGACTAAAGCGGGTCTAACGCGGGTCTAAAGCGGGACTAAAAGCGGGTCTAACGCGGGTCTAACGCGGGTTCCTAATACGCGGTCTAACGCGGGCTAAGCGGGCTAACGGGGTCCTATACGCGGGAGCTAACGCGGGTCTTAACGCGGGTCTAGCGGTCTAACGGCGGGTCTAACGCGGGACTAAAGCTGGTCTAACGCAGGTCTAACGGCGGGTCTGAAGCAGGACTGAAGCGGGCCTAAGTGAGGGACTAACGCGGGTCTAACGCGGGACCAAACGCGGGACTAACGCGGGTACTATACGTGGGGAACTAAAGCGGGTCTAAGGCGGGTCTAGCGGGTTCTACGGCGGGTTCTAGCAGGGTTCTAACGCGGGTCTAACGCGGGTCTAACGCGGGACTTAACGCGGGACTAAAGCGGGACTAACGCGGTGTCTAACGCGGGTCTAAACGCGGGTCTAACGCGGATCTAAAGCTGGTCTAACGCAGTCTAACGCGGGTCTGAAGCAGGATGAAGCGGGATAAAGGCGGGAGCTAACGCGGGTCTAACGCGGGTCTAACGCAGGACCAACGCGAGAGGGACTAACGCGGGTCTAAACGCGGGACTAAAGCGGGTCTAAGGCGGGTCGAACGAGAGTCTAAACGAGAGCTTAACGCCGGTCTAACGCGGTCACAACGCAGGGTTAAAGCGGGACTAAAGCGGGGGGTTCTGAAACGCGGTTCTAAAGCAGGTCTGAAGCGGGAACTAAGCGGGACTAACGAGAGTCTAACCCAGCGGGTCCTAAAGCGGGGGAGGCTAAAGCGGGACTAAACGCGGGTCTAACGAGTGTCACTAAACGCGGGTCCTAACACGTGGGTCTGAACTGGGCTGAAAACACTTCTAACAGCGGGTCCAACGGGGTCCAAAGCGGGTCTAAGCGAGTTAGACTGAGTTCGCGGTCCAACGCGGGTCCAGACGCCGAGAGTCCAACCGTCAACGCGGGTCCTAAGCGGTCAACGCGGGTCTAACGCGGGTCCTAACGCGGGTCCTGTGACACGGGTCCAACGCGGGTCTAACGGGTCTAACGGGGTCTAAGACGGGTCTAACGCGGGTCTACAACGCGGGCTTAAGCGGGTCTAACGGGTCTAACGCGGGTCCTAAACGCGGGTCTAATAACGGTCTAAACTGCGGGTCTAAACGCGGGTTGCTGACGCGGGTCTAACGGAGTCTAACGGGGTCTGGACGCGGGTCTAAAAACAGCGGGTCTAAACGCGGTCTAACGCGGGTCTAACTTACGGGGTCTATAACCGTGCGGTCTAACCGTGGTCTGAAACATTTCTAACGCGGTTCAACGCGGGTCCAACGCGGGTCTAACGGGCTACGCGGGTCAACGCGGGTCTAACCCGGGGCTACCGGGGTCCAACGCGGGTCCAACACGGGTCAACGCGGGTCTAACGCGGTCTAACGCGGGTCTACCGGGTCTAACGGGCTACCCGGGGCTACGCGGGTCCAACGCGGTCTAACCCGGGCTTAACCGCGGGTCCAACGCGGGTCCAACACTCGGGTCCAACAACGGGTCCAACGCGGGTCCACGCGGGTCTAAAACGGCGGTCTAACGCGGGTACTAACGCGGGTCTAACCGGGTTTACGCGGTCCAACGCGGGTCTAACGCGGGTTCCAACGCGGGTCCAACGCGGGTCAATCGCGGGTCTAACGCGGGTCAACGCGGGTCCACGCGGGTCAACGGGTCTAACACGGTAATTCGGTCCCAACGCGGGTCTAATGCGGGTCCAACGCGGGTCCACAACGCGGGTCAAGCGGGTCCTAACGCGGGTCCTGCGGGTACGGGTCAACCAGGTCAACGCACGGGTCCAACACGGTCCAACGGGTCTAACGCGGGTCTAACGCGGGTCTACTACCGTGGGGAGTGGAGTGTGAGGTGAAGTCTGGCTCAGGATCAGGCGTCGTGTCGGTCTCAAGACTTGTCATCTCTCCATCGCTAGGGGCGACAGTGAGGTCAGACGCGATGCTGGATGTGTCCTGCGGGGGCGCTGTGGGGCTGTGGTCGGGGCGGGGTGCTGTGGGCGTGGCTGTGGGGTGGTCACGGGGTCCTCAGCCGTGGCGTCTGGACTCGGCTCGTCCGGAGGGAGAACCGGTGTCGAGACGTTTGTGACTCGAGGACGGAGCGACCTCGGGCCCGGCGGTCGGGGACAGAGTGGGCGGGCCCGTGGTGGCGAAGGGCGTGGTCAGAGGGGGTGGTGTGGGCGGGTTGTGGGAATGGGAGGGGCCAGAGGAGCATCCGTGACAGAGGGAGAATCCAGAGCGACTGTGGAGGCAACTGAAGGACCTGAAAGGAGAAGAAACATGAAGAAAACATGAAGAATCGAGAGGAAACTAAAAGAAATGGGACAAAACTTGAAGAAAAACAAGAACAAACGTGAACCAACAAGAACAAATGAAAAGAGAAGAAATGAAAAGAAATCAGAAGAAACTTGAAGAAAAGAAGAAGAAACGAGAACATACCAAGAAGAAAATTAGAACAAATGAAAATAAACTGAGAAGAAACATGAAGAAATGAGAAGAAAGCGAGAAGAAAGCGGTCCAAGCAGTGGATTTACCTGAGTACGGAGCGAGGTCCTGAGCCGCTGTGGCCCTCAGGAGCATCAGCAGGAGGAGGGCGCTGTGACCCATCCTGCCCTGGACACAAACACATGATCTTTACTGATGTTCACGCGGACGTTTGTACGAGACTCGTGTGAAAGATCTCACCTGACGAGGAGCCGTCTCACTCAGGCATTCGCTCGCACTCGTCCTGAAAAAAAACAGGAAAACGGACTGTGTCAAGGATTAAACGAATAATCGAAAAGAATAAATCGAATAGTTGCCGGGTCTTTATAGTCATAATAAAAACCAACCCCGGGGCCCAGTGTGACAACAGCGTCCCCTAGTGCCATTTCTGTAGTCACATCACACAGATGGGAAGACAAAAGGAGAGTCAGGTCCAATCTGAGACATGTGATTCATGCCAAGTCCCACTGAAACTAGATCTGAAACTTGCATGTGGGCTAAATGTCAGATCCTTAATAACTTTCTTTCTTCTTATAATCTTGATTTTTTATGTTTTTAACTGAAACATGGCATGACAAAAACACAGGAAATGTAGTTCTAATAGAATCTGTGGTATTTAGGCGTCTGTGAAGATTTTAGATACCACAGGTTGTCCTTTGGGGTGTTTTTCAACATTTGAGTAGCGGATCCTTTCAAATGGAGCTAAAACAGTCTCCATCCATTCTCTTCATTGTTTTAAATACAAGCCTCCTCAGACACTGCCAAAGTTTTATTTGATTTTACTGAGATGTTTCAGTCGTATGCACAGACCTTGATTGTTTGGTCATTACAGGTGATTTCAATGTTCATGTTAATAGTGTTTGTGACAGAAACGCTGAGAAGAGCTTGGATGCTCATGTTTATGGAAAATGATAAACTTTAAAAATGTTGAATGTTCTCGACACCATTGCCCCTAAAATTGTTAAAAATAAGCAGAAGGCGCCATGGAGACATGATGATTCGGTCAGGGCACAGAAAAGGGAGTGCCGATCGGGCCGAACGAAAATGACAAAAGTCAAAGCTCCAGGTTCAAAAGGAGATTTACAGAGAGAAGTTGTACATGTACAACAACCTCATTTTATGTAGAACTAGGGAAGGATATTTTTTCTGAGATAATTGGAAGCTGTAGAAACAACTGGCGGTGTCCTGTTGCCGCGACGAATGAGTAACAGATGAACAAACCCTCCAGCTCAGCTGCCGTTAGAACTCATGTCCACATCCAAGTGTAATGAGTTTGCATTATTCTTTAATGACAAAGTTCAGGACATTAAAAATGCTATAAATTCTACAACACATAAAATCACCCTCAAACCACCTACACACTTAGAGCTGACTCACTTTGCACCTGTAACTGACAAAACTGTCCAGGAGATCATCAACCAGTCTGAGTTCATCTACATGCTGCCTCCATGTGGTGGCCTCCAGATTTCTAAAGTCTGTGCTGAACAGTTTGTTAGCACCAACTCACTCACATAGTTAACATGTCGCTTCAATCTGGAACATTCTGTGGATCATGGGACCCTCTTACAGACACTAGAGGACAGGGTGGGCATCACTGGCACTGCCCTAAAAAAGTTATTTGTCGAGTCAGGACTAAACGTGGACCAGCGCCTCTCTGCTGGTGCCAGAGTCAGGACTGAAAGGATTTTATTTTCACTCTTCTCTGTTTTATGTCTTTCTGGTTTGTGATCTGAATTCAGAATCAGAATCAGAAAAGGGTTTATTTGCCATTGTCAATGAACAGAATTCACAAACACAGGAACTCTCGGCCTTAAGGTGCAACATAAAAACACTGATCAATTTAATAAAATAACACATATATGAAATCCAAAGGGCGTTAAAAGAAACAGTTTTAAAAATTACTATAGCATAAAATAAAAATAGGACTGAGACTATATGAACACAAGAAATTACAGTTTTTAAATTTACAATTGTAGTGGAGAAAGTGACAGTGAGTGATAAGAGGTTGCAGTTAAAGTGGGACAGGATGTTTAGAAGTGTTCATGACTCAACGGCAGAGGGAAAGAAACTGTTCTTGTGGCGGGAGGTTCTGGTCTGGACCGTAGCCTCCAGCCTGATGGCCTCTGCCTGATGGGAGTGGCCTCCTGCCTGAGGGGACGTGGCCTCCTGCCTGAGGCGGAGTCCTCCTGCCTGAGGGAGGGGTCACATAGTCATGTCCAGGGTGAGAAGGGTCAGCTGTGATCCGAACCTGCTCGTCCCAAGAGGGCCCCCTGGAGACGTACAGGTCCTGCAGAGATGGAAGTCTGCAGCCGATCACCTTCCCAGCAGAGGGCGCGTAGTCTCTGTCTCTGGTCTGCTCCCACTTGAGGTCCTGGGTGAATGGTGGTGCCCAGGAAGCGGATAGGAGTCCACCCGGTGGTTGATGGGGGAGTCTGTCATGATGAGGGGGTGCTGGGGGGCTGGGGGCTGTTGGCTTTCCTGAAGTCCATGATCATCTCCACTGTCTTTCTGGGCGTTGAACTCCAGGTTGTTTGCCGCTGCACCAGGACACCAGCCGGACCACCTTCCTCCTGTAGGACAGACTCATCCCCGTCCGAGATGAGCCCGATGAATGGTAAGGTGGTCGTCGTGGCTGGAGGTGCAGCAGGTTTGTGATACAGGGAGAAGAGCAGAGGGGAAAGTACACAGCCCTGAGGAGCTCCTGTGGCTGATCGTCCGAGTGTCTGAGACATTTCTTCCCAGCCGCACGCACTGCCTCCGATCCGTCAGGAAGTCAGTTGCTCCCCCTGCAGGTGGCAGTCAGGCATGTTGAGCTGGGAGAGCTTGTCTGGAGCAGAGCAGGGAGGATGGTGTTGATGAAGAGCTGAAGTCCACAAACAGGATCCTGGCGTAGGTTCCCGGGGAGTCCAGACGCTGCAGGATGAAGTGGAGTGCCAGGTTGAGTCTGATGGCGTCGTCTACAGACCTGTTGGCTCTGCAGGGGGTCCAGCAGGGGGTCCAGCAGGGAGGCGCTCAAATGACTTCATGACTACAGACGTCAGCGCAAGGCCTGTAGTCATTAAGTCCAGTGACCCGAGGCTTCTTGGGGACAGGGACAATTGATGGACGACTTGAAGCAGGCTGGGACGTGGCATGACCCCAGGGAGGGGTTAAAAATGTCAGTGAAGACGGGGGTCAGCTCTCCTGCGCAGGGTCTTAATGTGGCGGGGAACACCTTGTGAGTGAATTGTGCTTAACAGATAAACTTGCTTTACCAAAGAAAAATTGGCTGGACTAATCAGCGGTCAGTCGCACGAGTCAGAAATCAGCTATAATTTAATAAATGTGAGACACACGTTTCATTTTGGAGCTCAGGATGATGAAGTTTGAGACATTTCTTCATCTAAGCTCAGATTACGACATCTCTGTTCAGAATGATGTTTAATCTGGTGAAAATCTCATACGTCTGGGTTTGTCTTATTTAGAACTCTGTCTTCGTCATAATCATTGTCATCATCGTCATCATCATTGTCATAACCATCAATCAACATCACTATCATCATAACCATCATTGTCATCATCATTGTCATCATCATACACATCATCGTCATCATCATTGTCATCATTATCATCATCGTCATCCTCATCGTCATCATCATCGTCGTCGTCATCATGTCATCATCATCATCGTCGTCATCATATCATCCACATCATCGTCATCATCATCATCGTCGTCATCATCGTCTCATCATCATTGTCTCATCATCAATCATCATTGTCATCATCATCATCGACATCATCTTCATCATCATTGTCATCATCGTCGTCATCATTGTCATCATCTATCATCGTCGTCATCATCATCATCACATCATCGTCATCATCATCGTCGTCGTCATCATCGTCATCATCATCATCGTCATCATTGTCATCATCATCGTCATCATCATCATCGTCATCATTGTCATCATCATCATTGTCATCATCATCATCGTCATCATCGTCATCATTGTCATCATCGTCGTCTATCATTGTCATCATGAAACTTTTAAATCGGAATGAATTCCTAATCTCATAAAACTTTCATGATTTCACATTGTTTACGTTGTCATTTAGTTTTGGGTTCAAAACAATTCTCTGATCAGAAGTCAGAACTCTGAGACAATGTGTAAAGTTTATAATTGTACTTCCTGGTTGGACACACGAGCACAAATGTGACATAGGGGTCATTCCACAGCTGTTACCAAGCAACCAGACTGTAAACAAGAGCCAACCCACATAAATGAACAGATCTGACACACAAATAGGCGCTTTTACGGCCCATAGAATGTTGTTGTAAACAGGTTAGTTCGGTTTGTGCTGTTAGTTGAACATTATTTGCTGTTGACATGTACTCTATGTTAGCATTAGCTTTAGCATTAGCACTTCCTGTATAAAAACACAGACGTCTCCAGGAGAAGTATTTCCACGGAAGTAAAGGTCTGACCATGTGACTGGGATCATCATCTGGAACGCTTTATCTTCATTATTCATTTATTTTAGTTTTGGATAATTCTTCATCAGAGACAATGGAGGGCAGGAAGTGGAGCTCCGTGTTTTTAAAGGCAACAGGAAGTAGCCCCTGGGCTTTGTGAAAAGGGCCAAGAATACCACTAGAAACACTTTATTTTGTTGAATGGTTTAAACTGTTAAAGTCCATCTGAAAGTTCTGTCTTAGCGTGGTGGGAGGGCATCTGTGGTAAATATACTTCTACTGCCGTAACATTCGAGTTTGTAAAAGAAATTTAGAAAAATAAGAGTTTACAGGAAGTAGCGCTGACTCCCTCTGTGATGTCATCAGTGTGCGACAGACAGTTGAAAACACTAGTTGCGTCTGAATGTCCATACTGTCCTGCAGAGCGCTACTTAGGGCTCACGCCATTTTTTAGCAGCTGTCCCAATGTCCAGCAGGTGGAAAACTGGGAACGCGTGCGTGTAGTGGGTTAAGCTCTGCCTGGAACCGTGCGGTGTAGTGGGTTAAGCTCTGCCTGGACCCGTGTCCGGGGCCAGAGACCAGGCGACAGAGGCCTCGGAATCTAGACTAAACCTGGACCCAACCTGGATAAAGAAGGACCAACCAGGACTTTCTGTTTTACGCGACCAACATTCTAAACTGAAGTCTGAACTAAAACAAACATGTTGAAGCCTCAGGAAACATCCCAAATCCGCCCTGACCCGGACCCTCGCCGACCCTCCGCCCTGACCGGGACCCTCGGCCCTGACCCGGCGGCCCTCGCTCTCCTCGGCCCTGACCCGGGACCCTCGCCCCTGACCAGGCCCTCCTCCTGACCCTCGCTCCCTCGGCCCTGACCCGGGACCTCGCTCCCTCGCTCCCTCGCCGCCTGACCCGGGACCCTCGCTCCCTCGGCTGACCGGTGACCCCTCGCCCTCGCCCTGACCCGGGACCCTCCTCGCCCCTCGGCCCCTGACCGGACCTCGCCCTGACCCGGGGCCCTCGGCCTGACCCGGGGCCTCGCTCCCTCGGCCCTGACCCGGGGCCCTCGCTCCCTCGGCCCTGACCCGGGACTTCCTCCCTCAGCCCTGACCCGGGACCCTCGCTCTGACCCTCGCTCCCTCGGCCTGACCCGGGGACATCGCGGCAGGTTCGGTCCCGTGTTCCGAGATTCCGGGCGCGTGCGTGCGGGGGACAAACGCAGACTGTCCGTGCGCGTGCACGACAGCAGCAGTAAAGTAACAAGTGTGGCTCTGTCACGCCGCCACGAGCCAAACAAACTCACCACAACAGCCGCCGCGCGGTCAGAGTCCCGGAGTGCGCGGCTCTGAGGCGCGCGGGGCAGCGGCGGGACGCGCCTCCGTCTGGCCCGGCCTCGCCGCTCTGTCTCGGCTCCACACCCCAGGAAACAGCGGGCGGAGCGGCGGAGGAGGGGGCCGCGTCTGGAGCGCCGCCGCACGCTCGGTTCTGCTGCGCAAACGCGGAGAGACGCGGCTCCGGAGCGGTTCGTCACGCGCCCCATGTCCCGGGGCGTCTCGTGCGCGGTCGGGGGCTCGTGCTGCGGGGGTAAATCCACGGTGTGTCCGCTGTCTCCGAGCAGCAGCGCCTCTGTTAGTCCGCCAATGTTGTGAGTGAGGAAGAATGGAGCACATTCCCGTCACGGCCTCAGCGCGTCCCGGGAACGCGCGGCGCAGCGACGCCTAGTGGCGGCACAGAGCGGCAGGAAGCAGCAGGGAGCGGCACGGAGCGTCAGGAAGCGGCACGGAGCAGCAGGAAGCGGCAGGGCGGCAGGGAGCGGACGGAGCGGCAGGAGCGGCACGGAGCGTCAGGAAGACGGCACGGAGCAGCAGGAAGCGGCAACGGGCGGCAGGAGCGGCACGGAGCGGCAGGAAGTGGCACGGGTGTCAACGGCGGCAGGAGCGGCAGGGAGCGGCAGTGTGTGCTTGACATGTTCTACAGAAGTTTCCCAACATCAGAATAAACAATGTCAGTGTTAGGCCCGCCCCAGTGGAAAAGGGGCGTGGTCAGACTCTTCAGGTTAATCTAAACAAAGTGCCACGTGAGGTAAAGGGACGATAAACACAGACAAAAGTTCAATCATGTTTTGTTCAGTCTCAAACTCAGAATCAGCTCCTGCAGAAGAAGAGTAAATGACCCGGGAACGGGACACAGGGGTCGGTGCCCGGCGCAGGGGTCGTGCCCGGCGCAGGGTCAGGTGCCCGGCGCAGGGGTCGGTTGCCCGGCGCAGGGGTCGGCTGCCCGGCGCAGGGTTGAAGCTTTTGTGACGCGTGAAACAACAAGGCAGTTACATCTGAGAGAGCTGGTGGTCGACATGGAACGTCACCCGCGCTGGGGAGAAGAGCCGGAGCGGGACGTCGAGCGGCGCAACCGTCAGCAGGGTCTTCAACTTACACCTCTGAGAGCGCTTCTCCAGATCCCAGGGACCCGAACCCTAACCTCTGTTCAAAGGCCACGCCCCTCGTATGTCCGCCCCGTGTGAGGAACAGGAAAGTCTTTGTCCACATCTGACCGTTTAATTGGACCCAATATTCCATGAACACTAAAGATGTTATGTGTAACTTTTCGGATGCCATTGTCTTAAGCATGTTGAAATCACTCTTGTAAATCTGCTTTTTGTTACACAGCTCTGGTCCAACACGACACACAAACACAATAGAACAAAACTACATTTTTAAAAATAGAGCTTGTGCCAAAAAAACTGCAAAGAGCCACAGACCGATCCAAAAAGAGATCGGAGGGTGGAGCGGAAACCATGTTCTAGCACCTAGAACATGGTTTCCGCTCCACCCTCCGATCTCTTTTTGGTACGGTTATATCAACCGTACTAAACAGCCTTTTTTACCTAGATTCTAGGTAAAAAGGCCGTTTGGTACGGTTGATATAACATTTGGACCAGTGCATTTACAACCTCAGGTGTGAACACGCTGGCCCACATTGGGCACATACATGTCTCCATTACAGTCCACGTCCTTTCATTTCCTTTTCACGGCGTTCAAAAGCTCTGCGTCTCATTGATCACCTGCGCGGAGTAGTGAAGACACTTGGGGCTTTGGCCTGTGGCGAGACGTCTGGAGGCCGCCATGACACAGTTTAACACTAAAGGTGGAACTTCAGTATAAAAAGGTCTTGGACACTAGTTCAGGGCCGGTTTGGGATCAAGGGAGCGATGTGCACGATAAAGCTTTATTTTCCTAGCTTTTGTCGGAATCTTTAGATATTCGGGGATCGAAGTCTCCATAAACTTGACCCCATCTTTACCTTCAGATCCTCTGAAAGACCGATAATACGCAGAATACATCTGTGAATACAATTCTCCAGGTCGTCCACTTGGTCCATCAGGACACGGACCTGGTTTGTCAAATCTGCGACGTTGCAGGACAGAGACCGTGTCTTTCAAATCAGACTTCATTTTCGGCCGCTGTGGCTCGGAGCAGTTTGTCACATGACCCATTTCCCCAGGGACACATCTTTGCATCGCCTTTGTTCTTGTTCAGTTTCTTCGACATGTTCCCGACATAGTCCAGCTCATTACGTGTCTCCGCCCACATGCGGCGATAAATCGGACTGGACCGCGGCCCGCCCGTCACGGCCACATCCGGACCATGAAATGTGTTTTTCAGTCATGACATCGAACAGACGATTGTATTTTACTTTATTCAAATAAAACACAGTGAATCTTTATATCAGGCCATAATCTGTAACATTTTAAATATTCAAGTCTTCAGCATTCAAAAAAACAGAGAAAGCAGATGTGCATTTGTAGAGGAGGTGGAGGAGGTGGTGGAGGTGGAGGGGAGGCAGAGGAGGTGGAGGAGAGGAGGTGGAGGAGGTGGTAGGAGGGAGGAGGTGGAGGAGGAGGTAAAGGAGGAGGAGGAGGTGGAGGAGGTAGAGGAAATAGAGGAGAGGAGGTGGAGGAGGTAGAGGAGGTGGTGGAGGTGGAGGGGAGGCAGAGAGAGGTGGAGGAGAGGAGGTGGTGGAGAGGAGGTGGAGGAGGAGGTAGAGGAGGTGGAGGAGGTAGAGGAGAGGAGAGGAGGTGGAGAGGAGGTAGAGGAGGGTGGAGGAGGTGGAGGGAGGAGGTGGAGGAGAGGTAGAGGAGGTGGAGGAGGTAGAGGAGAGGAGGTGGAGGAGGTAGAGGAGGTAGAGGAGAAGAGGGGAGGAGGTGGAGGAGAGGCAGAGGTGGTGGAGGAGGAGGTAGAGGAGGTGGAGGAGAGGAGGTGGAGGAGGTAGAGGAGGTGGAGAGGTGGAGGAGAGGAGGTGGAGGAGGTAGGAGAGGCAGAGGAGGGGCAGAGGAGGTGGAGGAGAGGCAGAGGTGGTGGAGGAGGTAGAGGAGAGGAGGTGGAGGAGGGGCAGAGGAGAATGGAGGAGGAGGAGAGGCAGAGGAGTGGTCGTGGAGGAGAGGCAGAGAGGTGGAGGAGGTAGAGGAGAGGCAGAGGAGGGGCAGAGGAGGTGGAGGAGAGGCAGAGGAGGTGGAGGAGAGGCAGAGGAGGTGGAGGAGTTACAGGTTTGTGTTTGTGTGGTGTCGAGGTCAGAGTTGTGCGATGACAGCTCTGGTGAAGTCGTCGCTCGTGGCGTAACCGCCGAGGTCTCCAGTACGCACCTGGACACAAGACACACACAATTGACACACAAAAGAGACACACACAAGTACAGAACACACACACACAAATGACACACACAAGAACAGAGCACACACATAGAAAACAAAAGCAGAAGAGTTATTTTGCCTTCATGTTCGATCAGACAAACCAGTGTGAAGAGTGAGGAGAGACATTCAGATTCATTCACATTATGAACATGAATCCATTTTTTAAAATTAAATTTAAGTTGTAACAAATTCTTTACATTTAAACAAAGATAAATTTACTTCAGTTCTGGAACAATGTCAATAAGAAGTGGGATTCTGGACTTGTTTGTAAAGATGTCAGATGTGATGAAGGGACTGAAACTAAACGACCTGAAACTACACGACCTGAAACTAAATCTGAAACAACCTAAAACTAAACGACCTGAAACTACACGACCTGAAACGCCCTGAAACTAAAAGCCCTGAAACTAAACCTGAAACTAAACCTGCAACTAAATGTCCTGAAACAACCTGAAACTAAACGACCTGAAACAACCTGAAACTAAATGACCTGAAACTAAACAACCTGAAACAAAACGACCTGAAACTAAAAGACATTTGAATACTGATTACTTACAATTGAGAAAAAGGAAACGTAAATGTTCGTAAAAAGACTTAAGACCATGAAATCTTGCCCTTCATTTCACTTCTTTAACCTCATTTCAACAGCGTTCGTTTGTTCTCATTCACTGCGTCTGAAACTAAAGTGTTCCACGTCTTTTTATGGATCACACGCATTTTTACAGGAGAAAAGTGATTCAAAGTTCGAGGATTACGAACTTGTAAGATGTAGGTCAAACACTGGGCGACGCGAGGTCAAAGGTCAGAGTGCCTTCTGGACCAAACTGTGGTCCATTCTGTGAGTGAAACGGGACATTCGGAACCACAAAATGCAAAATGCACACGGGATTACAAAAAAGTACTTTATTATTAGATGTTTGAACTATTTCCGGGTTAAAAACAGGTTTGTTTGCTTCTAAAACATGATTATGATGTTTCTTATCCGTTATTACTGAATGAGTCGACAAACAACACTTTAAACGCAGAAGAACGTTTATCAAACAGTTATTTATAAATTAAAGAATGCAGTAGATAAGAGCAGCATGACTTCGGGTTTGAGGAATATTTGAGTCATATATCTCGGGTGACCAGACGCCCCCTTTTCCCCGGGACAGTCCCATGTTTGAGCCCTGTGTCCCACGTCCCAGCAGATGTGTCCCACGTCCCAGCAGATGTGTCCCAAACCATGGATTTGTCCCAGTTTTATACAAGACGTGTCCCAGTTGTCCCGGGTTTGGACCACTTTAAGCCCCGCCCACAGTGAAGAGGGGGATGTTCAATTGATTAAACATTACAAATCTGTCCGATGTCACTTTGGACCCCCGTCCCGCCCGGGGTCTGGTCACCAAACACAAACGTTTCAATAAATTGTGAGTTGTTGTTGCACAGTTTCTGGAGTTCATGAGAACGGTTTTGGTGGTGAAAACTCAAGAGTGCGTTTAAAACATCACAAACAAATGTCAAACACAAACCGGATCCAAAACACGAGACGGTTTGAGGATGAAGTGACATTATGAACGAGTGAAGTTATGAATCTGAGGCACAAACGTCGAGAACACTTTCCTCGTTTGGATCCAGCTGAAGTCAGGGTTGAGCCCTGATCATCAATGAGCCCTGATCATCATCATGAGCCCTGATCATCATCATGAGCCCTGATCATCATCATGAGCCCTGATCATCATCATGAGCCCTGATCATCATCATGAGCCCTGATCATCATCATGAGCCCTGATCATCATCATGAGCCCTGATCATCATCATGAGCCCTGATCATCATGAGCCCTGATCATCATGAGCCCTGATCATCATGAGCCCTGATCATCATGAGCCCTGATCATGAGCCTGATGATCATCATGAGCCCTGATCATCATCATGAGCCCTGATCATCATGAGCCCTGATCATCATGAGCCCTGATCATCATGAGCCCTGATCATCATGAGTCCTGATCATCATGAGTTTAAACGTCAGTAATGTTCTGCTTAAACACTTCCATTTCTTCTGCAGTCGCAGTATTTTTCCCTGAACGAGGCTTTTCTACCCACAATGCAATGGTAAATACTGAGTTACATTTATATAAAAGTATTGAACTATTGATTTGTAATGATCAAGACCATGTTGTCATAGTGACGTGAAGTCCACCAGCATCAGCTGAAATGTAAAGCCTCTTTTATGCTGCTGTCTGTGAGAACGCCACAGCAACGGCCACGGCAACGGCCACGGCAACGGCCACGGCAACGGCAACGGCCACGGCCACGGCAACGGCGTCTTAAACGGAGGTTCAGGTCGAGCTGAACGTGCCACAGTTTGTCTAGTTTTGTGTCGTTTAGTGTGAACGTGTTTGGATCCAAACGAGGGGACATGTGAGCTCAGGGTCATGGGTCACAGGGGGGCGGTGAGGGGAGGGAATCACATGGGTGAGGGAGGGTGAGGAGGGTCTTCAGAGAAGCCCGGGCGATGGCGAAGGTTCTCCACCACAGCCGTCACAAAGTCTCCTGTGGTCGAGTAACCGCCGAGATCCCGAGTCCGGACCTGGGATCAGGGAGAGGGGGGAGG
Organism: Chaenogobius annularis; assembly: GCA_015082035.1. Taxonomy (NCBI): domain Eukaryota; kingdom Metazoa; phylum Chordata; class Actinopteri; order Gobiiformes; family Gobiidae; genus Chaenogobius; species Chaenogobius annularis. The sequence continues at coordinate 34,891 of BJKM01000956.1, read as the reverse complement.
ACAGGAGAGGGGACAGGGGGGGGAGGACAGGGAGAGGGGGGGAGGAGGAGGGAGGGGGGACAGGGAAGGGAGAGGGACAGGGAGGAAGGACAGGGAGAGGAGGAGGAGGATGACAGGGGAGGGGGGGAGGACAGGGGAGAGGATGGAGGGGAGACAGGAGAGAGGGGGAGGACAGGAGAGAGGGGAGGGGGGGGACAGGAGAGGGGGGGGAGGGGGGGGGGGGACATGGGGAGGACAGGGAGAGGGGGAGGACACAGGGCAGAGGGAGGGAGAGGGACAGGGAGAGGGGGAGGACAGGAGCAGGGAGAGGACAGGGAGGGAGGACGAAGAGGAGAGGGGAGAGGGAGGACAGGAGGGGGGTAGGACAGGATGACAGGGAGAAGGGGAGGACAGAGGGGGGAGGACAGAGTGACAGGGGGAAAGAAGGACAGAGGGGGAGGAGGGGGGAGAGGTCGGGAGGAGACAGGGAGGCAGAGGGGGCGCCGAAAGAGGGGGGGAGGGAGCAGGAAGGACTGAAGGTGGTAGGCCACGAGAGGGGAGGACAAGGGGGGAGGACGGAGGGAGAGGGGGAGGAGGGAGCAGGAGAGCGACGAGCGAGAGGGGGAGGACAGGGGATGGAGGGGGGAGGAAGGACAGGGGGGAGGGAGAGGGGGGAGGACAGGAGAGGGGGAGGGGAGGACAGGGAGAGGAGGGGGACAGGGAGGACAGGAGGGGGAGACAGGGGAGGGGGAGGACAGGGAGGGAGGGGAGGACAGGAGAGGGAGAGGACAGGAGGGAGGACGGAGGAGAGGCGAGAGGGAGGGACCAGACGGGGAGGGAGGACGAGAGACAGAGAGGGGGGAGACAGGGGGAGGGGGGGAGGACAGGGAGAGGGGGGAGGAGGGGGAGAGGGGGGGACAGGGAGGAGGAGGGAGAGGGGGGAGGACAGGGGAGGGAGGAGGGGGGACAGGGAGAGGGGGAGACAGGAGAGGGGAGGGGACGGGGAGACAGGGGAGGAGGGGAGGACAGGGAGAGGGGGGAGGACAGGGAGGGAGAGGGGGAGGACAGGGAGAGGGGGGGAGGACAGGGGAGGGGGCAGGAGGGGACAGGGAGAGGGGGAGAGGGGAGAGGGGGGGAGACAGAAGAGAGGGCGAGGACAGGGAGAGAGGGGGGAGGACAGGGAGGGGGAGGACAGAGAGGAGAGAGGGGAGGACAGGGAGAGGGGGGAGAGGGGGGAGGACAGGGAGAGGGGGGGAGGACGGAGAGGGGGGAGGACAGGAGAAGGGGGGAGGACGGAGGGGGAGAAGGAGAGGGAGGACAGGAGGGAGGAGGGAGAGGGGGAGGACAGGAGAGAGGAAGGACAGAGATGTGGAGGACAGGAGAGGGGGAGGACAGGGAGGAGGGGAGGGACAGGGAGAGGAGGCGAGGACAGGAGAGGGGGGAGGACAGGAGAGGGGGAGAGGACAGGGAGAGAGGGGAGGACAGGGAGGACAGGAGAGGGGGGGACAGGAGAGGGGGGAGGAAGGGAGAGGGGGGAGACAGGGAGAGGGGGGAGGGACAGGGAGAGGGGGAGGACAGGGAGAAGAGGGGGGAGGACAGGGAGAGGAGGGAGAGACAGGGAGAGGAGGGAGGACAGGGAGAGGGTGAGGACAGGGAGAGGGGGAGGGACAGGGAGAGGGGGGAGGACAGGAGAGGGGGGAGGACAGGAGAGGGGGAGAGAGAGAAAAGAGGAGGAGGAGAGAGACAGAAGGGAATAAAAAGAGGAGGGAAGAAGGTAGGTGATAAGAGGGGAGGAAAGGAGGGACAGAGGAGGACACGGCGAGGGGAGAAGAAGTGCAGAGGACGGAGACAGTGTGAGGAGTGAGGAGTTGAGGTTAGGGGGGGTGGGGGAGTCATACGTTTAAAAATGCACAGATCCTGGACATACAGCATTTTAAAGCAGGGATTAAACTGAGCAGTGACAAACGGCAAATAACGGGCAGGGAGCAAGGGGGTGAGGGGGTGAGGGGTGAGGAGGGCTTCTGGATTCAAGCGTAGTGTTAGCTTCAGCTCAGCTTCAGTTTCAGTGAGTTGGATTCATGCGATATGTCGGTGTAAGCCTCATTCGTCCAGGAGGGTTCCATTGTAGGAAAAGATTCAGTTGTTTCATCTGTTTTAGAAAAACAGAACGTTTCGACTCTCATCAAGAGTCATTCTCAATCTTGAAACAAGTCTGAGAACTCAGATTATATCTTACTCTTCATCAATATCCTATGTGCCTGACTTTCGCTCTCCCTCCTTCCCGAGTACCGATTAGCATCAGAATGCCCTCGGGCGCCTCAAGGGTTTCAGCAAAACCATTATAAACAACCAGAAGGTTGAATCTCCTCCTTCACTCCTCGCTCTTCACTCCTCCTCCTTCACTCCTCCTCCTTCACTCCTCCTCCTTCACTCCTCCTCCTTCACTCCTCCTCCTTCACTCCTCCTTCACACCATCTCTTCTCCTGCTCAGAACCTTCTCCTCACTGTCTTCAATAGAGTGGTTTGTGGCTTTTAAGATGAAGATGCACGGCGCTCTGTGGTCCTGAGCTCCAGTGTCTTCTGTGCTGATAAAGCCTCTGGTGCAGTGGCTGTTTAGTCTCACTATGTGGCGCCTCTATACAACTTTCCTCACGTTGGACAGAATACACTACATCATCTTGTCCTTAGGGTGAACCATGAGGGACAGAGACATGAGGGACAGAGACATGAGGGACAGAGACAGAGACATGAGGGACAGAGACACGAGGGGCAGAGACATGAGGGGCAGAGACCTCAGTTCTTCTTGGTTCTGTTTCCCTTTAGTCCTGCTTCTTGGTTCTCTCCACTTTGTCAAGAGCCCTTGTCGGGTCTCCACCGGCTGAGAGAGCATTCTGGACGTGTTAACTGAGGAGGACATAAACCTGAGTTCTCAGACTCGTTTCACAGATTGAGAATGACTCTTGGACGAGAGTTCTAAAAACAGAATCCAGATGAAACAACTGAAGCTTTTTCTACAATTCATGCGATTAATAATAATGTGAGTTATTTGTCATTTCTCTGGAGGGTTCTTCTGCTGCTGATGTGGACAGAGACTGAAAACATGGAGCTCAGGAGGGTCCGGAACACCGGGTCCGGAGCTCAGGAGGGTCTGGAACACCAGGTCTGAGTAAAGTAAAAGAGAGACTGACCTTCCCCTGTTTGATGACCCTCTTCACAGCATCTGAAACCATCTGAGAATGGAACTCCAGACTGAAGAGAGAGAAGGAGAGGCGGAGGAGGAGATAAGGGGAGGAGAGAAGGAGAGGGGGAGGAGTCGGGGAAAGAGAGCGAGAGCGAGAGAGAATTAAAAACGATTAAAAAGTTCCACAGAAAGATCTTGTATAAAATCCTACAGTAAGACTCAGACGAATATTTAAGTTACATCTTATGGAAGAAGAGTCGTTAAACCAATGAAGTAACGAAGGAGGAAGAGGAGGAAGAGGAGGAAGAGCAGTGACACAGGACTCACTTGAGGTGGCGCAGCATGTTGGCGGCGCTCAGTAACATGGCGGTGGGGTTGGCGATGTTCCTCCCGACAGCGTGGGCAAACGGGTGCCGCGCCCCCTGCAGGACAGAGCGCACAGGGTCAGCGGAACGGCCAGAGGAACGGCCAGAGGAACGGCCAGAGGAACGGCCAGAGGAACCGTCAGAGGAACGGTCAGAGGAACGGTCAGAGGAACGGCCAGAGGAACCGTCAGAGGAACAGAGGCCAGGAAGCCAGAAACCGTCAGAGGAACGGCCAGAGGAACCGTCAGAGGAACGGCCAGAGGAACCGTCAGAGGAACGGCCAGAGAACCGTCAGAGGAACCGGTCAGAGGAACGGCCAGAGGAACGGCCAGAGGAACGGCCAGAGGAGAACGTCCGTCAGAGGAACGGCCAGAGGAACGGCCAGAGAGAACGGCCAGAGGAACGGTCAGCGGTCACTCACGGTCTCAAACACGGCGTACTCGGCGCTGTAGCTCTCTCCTGGCACCACGCCCGCGCCGCCCACCAAACCCGCTGCCAAGTTATCGATGATGTTCCCGTAAAGGTTCGGCATCACCAGGACGTCGAACTGGTACGGGTTCTGCACCAGCTGCACAGGTCAAAGGTCAAGTTCAGCCAAAACAGTCTTTAATAATAATCACAAAGACGTTTTCACAAAGAAGTACTGACTGAAGTACTGACCTGCAGTAGGACGTGTATTTCAGAAGTAGGACTGACCTGCAGAGTAGGACGTGTATTTCAGAAGTACTGACCTGCAGTAGGACGTGTATTTCAGAAGTACTGACCTTGCACTGATTTCAGAAGTACTGACCTGCAGTAGGACGTGTGTATTTCAGAAGTACTGACCTGCTGTAGGACGTGTATTTCAGAAGTACTGACCTGCAGTAGGACGTGTATTTCAGAAGTACTGACCTGCAGTAGGACGTGTTATTTCAGAAGTACTGACCTGCAGTTAGGACGTGTTTCAGAAGTACTGGACCTAGGACGTTGTATTTCAGAAGTACTGACCTGCAGTAGGACGTGTTTTCGAAGTACTGACCTGCAGTAGGACGTGTATTTCAGAAGTACTGACCTGCAGTAGACGTGTATTTCAGAAGTACTGACCTGCTAGGACGTGTTTTCAGAAGTACTGACAGTTAGGACGTGTATTTCAGAAGTACTGACCTGCAGTAGGACGTGTATTCAAAGTACTGACCTGCATAGGACGTGTATTTCAGAAGTTACTGACCTGCAGTAGGACGTGTTTTCAGAAGTACTGACCTGCAGTAGGACGTGTATTTCAGAAGTACTGACCTGCAGTAGGACGTGTATTTCAGAAGTACTGACCTGCAGCTAGGACGTGTTTCAGAAGTACTGACCTGCAGTAGGACGTGTTTTCAGAAGTACTGACCTGCAGTAGGACGTGTATTTCAGAAGTACTGACCTGCAGTAGGACGTGTATTCAGAAGTACTGACCTGCAGTAGGACGTGTATTTCAGAAAGTACTGACCTGCAGTAGGACGTGTATTTCAGAAGTACTGACCTGCAGTAGGACGTGTTTTCAGAAGTACTGACCTGCAGTAGGACGTGTATTTCAGAAGTACTGACCTGCAGTAGGACGTGTATTTCAGAAGTACTGACCTGACCAGTTAGGACGTGTTTTTCAGAAGTACTGACCTGCAGTAGGACGTGTATTCAGAAGTACTGACCTGCAGTAGGACGTGTATTCAAAGTACTGACCTGCAGTTAGGACGTGTGTTTTCAGAAGTACTGACCTGCAGTAGGACGTGTTGACCTCAGAGGACGTGTTTCAGTACTGACCTGCAGTAGGACGTGTATTTCAGAAGTACTGACCTGCAGTTAGGACGTGTATTTCAGAAAGTACTGACCTGCAGTAGGACGTGTATTTCAGAAGTTACTGACCTGCAGTAGGACGTGTTTTTCAGAAGTACTGACCTGCAGATAGGACGTGTGTTTTCAGAAGTACTGACCTGCAGTAGGACGTGTTTCAGAAGTACTGACCTGCAGGACTGCAGTAGGACCTGTGGTTTCAGAAGTACTGACCTGCAAGTAGGACGTGTATTTCAGAAGTACTGACCTGCAGTAGGACGTGTTTCAGAAAGTACTGACCTGCAGTAGGACGTGTTTCAGAAGTACTGACCTTGCAGTAGGACGTGTATTTCAGAAGTACTGACCTGCAGTAGGACGTTATTTCAGAAGTTACTGACCTGCAGAGTAGGACGTGTTTCAGAGAAGTACTGACCTGCAGTTAGGACGACGTGTTTTCAGAAGTACTGACCTGCAGTAGGACGTGTATTTCAGAAAGTACTGACCTGCAGTTAGACGTGTTTTCAGAGTACTGACCTGCAGTAGGACGTGTTTTTTTCAGAAGTTACTGACCTGCAGTTTAGGACGTGTTTTTCAGAAGTACTGACCTGCAGTTAGGACGTGTTATAGAGAAGTACTGACCTGAGTAGGATTTTCAGAAGTACTGACCTGCAGTAGGACGTGTTTTCAGAAGTTACTGACCTGCAGTAGTAGGACGTGTTTTCAGAATACTGACCTGCAGTTAGGACGTGTTTTCAGAAGTACTGACCTGACAGTAGGACGTTTTTTTCAGAAGTACTGACCTGCGTGTTTTAGTACGTGCAGTAAGTACTACTGACCTGCAGTAGGACTGTGTTTTCAGAAGTACTGACCTGCAGTAGTAGGACAGAAGTGAGAAGTACTGACCTGCAGAGTAGGACGTGTTTTCAGAAGTACTGACCTGCAGTAGGACGTGTTATTTCAGAAAGTACTGACCTGCAGTTTAGGACGTGTATTTCAGAAGTACTGACCTGCAGTAGGACGTGTTTTCAGTACTGACCTGCAGTAGGACGTGTTTCAGAAGTACTGACCTAGGACGTGAAGTACTGACCTGCACGTGTAGGACGTGTGTTTTCAGAAGTACTGACCTGCAGTAGGACTAGACGTGTATTTCAGAAGTTACTGACCTTGCAGTTTTAGGACGTGTGTTTCAGAAGTACTGACCTGACCTGCAGTAGGACGTGTTTTCAGAAGTACTGACCTGCAGTAGGACGTGTTTTCAGAAGTACTGACCTGCATGCAGCAGTTGTCGATGATGATGTTTCATACTTGATTTTGGGATAAAGTTGAGCGAAATTTCCGCGCAGCACTGAAGGAACAGACCGTCGGCCAACTTCCTACAAACGACAAGAGTCGACCCGACATCTGAGTCTGTGGGTCTATTGTAGGAGCAGGAGCAGCAGGAGAAGGAGCAGGAGGAGCAGGAGCAGGAGAAGGAGCAGCAGGAGCAGGCAGAAGGAGCAGGAGGACAGGAGCAGCAGGAGAAAGAGCAAGAGCAGCATGAGCAGGAGAAGAGGAGCAGCAGGAGAAGGAGCAGAGAAGCAGTTAGAGTAGTAGAAGCAGCAGTAAAAGTAGTAGTAGCGTAGAAGTAGTAGCAGCCAGTAGAAGTAGTAGCAGCAGTAGAAGTAGTAGTAGCAGCAGTAGAAGTAGCAGCAGTAGTAGCAAGTAGTAGTAGTAGCAGCAGTAGTAGTAAGTAGTAGTAGTAGCAGCAGTAGAAGTACTCACATGATGTGGCCTTGTGCACTGCTGTGACTTTGCTCCGCCCTTTCTTCGTGGCGTAGTCAAAGGCAAACTTTGCGATTCTTCTGGACTTTTCTCTAGTGATGATTTTCAGACACTCGATGACTCCAGAGGCTGAGGAGACTGAGGGAGGGAGGAGAGGGGAGAGAGGGGGAAGGAGGGGGAGGAGGGAGGGGAGGAGAGGGAGGAGGAGGAGAGGGGAGAGGAGAGGAGGGGGAGGAAGGGAGGAGAGGGGGAGGAGGGAAGGAGGAGGGAGGAGGGAGGAGGAGAGGAGGAGGAGGAGGAGGAGAGAAGGAGGAAGGGGAGGAGGAGGAGAGAGGGAGGAGGAGAGGGGAGGGGAGGAGGGAGGAGGGAGAGAGAGGGGAGGAGGGAGGAGGGAGGAGAGGGAGGAGGAGGGGAGGGAGGAGAGGGGAGGAGAGAGGGAGGAGGAGGGAGGGAGGAGAGGGAGGAGGGAGGAGGAGATATACATTAAACTGTGAATGAAAGTTAATTGACTTCACTTTAATCACAATGAAAGAGAAATCGTGCTAGCTGAACAAATCCTGGTTTTTCAACTGCAGAAATATCACAACAGATATTTGACCAAACGTGCAGTACTTTAACAGTACAGTAACAAAAAAGTACTCATGCTCCACTCTTACAGTATATCAGTAGTTCAGTAGTTCAGTAGCAGGCAGTAGAAGTACCTCGTGCTCCAGGGAGCTGTACTCGCCCTCCGTCTGCTCTCTGATGATCACCAGGTCCATTGTTGTGCGTGGAATATCCAGGTAAACTGTTGACGTGGACCACGTTTGCAAACAGGTCCAGCTCTCCTGGTGAAGGGCAAGAGCGTGAGCGAATGACGCTAGAACTAAAGAACTGTGACTTCGCTGCGTTACCTGAGCCTCATCTCGTACGACGCCAGCTCTCCTTTGAACTCCTATGCTGTGGATCTTTCCTGCCACACAAACATCAGCAGAGCTCCTCCGAAGTGCTCGGACCCCTGAGTCTCGGCATCTATTAGTGCTCGGGCCCTGTAGGTGCTCGGTGACCCAGAGTTGCTCGGGCTCTATAGTGCCGGGGCCCTTAGTGCTCGGGCCCTGTATAGTGCTCGGGGCCCTGTAGTGCTCGGGCCCTGTAGTGCTCGGGCCCTGTATTATCGTGTACCCTGGTACTCTGGTGCCCTGTAGTACTCGGGGCCCTTAGTACTCGGCCCGGGTACTGAGCTGACCCGAGTACTCGGGCCCTTCGGTCTCGGGGCCCGTAGTACTCTGGCCCTACTCGGGCTGTCTATCGCCTTTCGTACTCGGACCGGGCCCGGGTAGTATTACTTTGGGACCCGAAGTACAAGTACTCGGGGCCCTGTCGTACTCGGGGCCCTGTAGTACTCGGGCCCAGCTCTAGTGGCGCAGTACCTTTGATGGCCACTCGGTTGTTCTTCATGGAGGTCAGAACCTGGTCCAGTTTTTCCTCTGACGCCATGTTCTGCACCTCGCTGAGATGGAACTCCTCAAACTCCACTGGGACGTCTCCGGCCTAGAAACAAGAGCACAGCCGGGTCACGAGTCAGGTCCGGGTCAAGGCGGTCTCTCGTTTGGACTGTGATGAAGACATGAAATAAAAGCCTGAGTTGACCTTGAAAACCTCTTTGACGGCCGTCATCAGCTCCGGCCCCACGCCGTCTCCAGGGACCATGGTCACTTTGAACGTGGCATCAGCTCGAGCCAAAGGAGAGTCTGCTCCAGAGAGCGCGCGCGAGGAGAGAAGCTGCCACCGGGGGGCGCCACCGAGGGCCTGGAACAACACACACACTTTGGAGAGAGAAACATGGCTTTTCTGTTTCAATAAAGCCTCAGCCACACGTGGGGGGCCTCCAGGGGGCGCTGTCACACGTGAGCGTCCTCCACTCTTTTTCCTGGACAAACACTCAGGAATGTTTTATCCATTTTAAATAGTACTTTTCTTTGTAACAGAAAAGCATTCTGACATTTACGGCCTGGACACGCCTCAAAGTGGCGGTTTGAGTGGGACAGGTCCAGGACGCACGCGCGTCACGTGGATAAAACACTCGTGACACAAACATTATGTGGAATTCAGTTCAGAAATGAATAATAAATGTCTGAACGGTCAGATTCACAACTAAACGTGCTGATTTGTGAAGACGCCACGTTTTGTTTTGTGTCGTGTGTGTTTTTAAATAAAGCTCGCGGCTCAAACACAGAGCACAGATGACGCGCTCTAAACTCGAACATCCCACGTGTCTAAGTCAGAGTTTGTCTCGAAGCGGAGCTCGTGTTAGAGTCTCACCTTGAGCACAGCTCCTGCAGCTCCTCTTAACGCGGACGCCATCCTCAAACACACGTGACCCGGAGACACCGACTGCTCATGCGCAGTGAGGCCGCTCAGCTCGCGCCCTGCGCCTACCACAGCGCCTCTGCTGGAGGATAAGGAAACTACAGCTGAATAAAAAGGATTTTCATTTATTTATTCACCATTCAAAAGTAGAGGTTCACTCACTCACTCATTCACACTCACACTCACATTCACTCACATTCACTCACACTCACATTCACTCACACTCACTCACACTCACTCACACTCACTCACACTCACTCACACTCACACTCTCACATTCACTCACATTCACTCACATTCACTCACACTCACTCACTCACACTCACTCACACTCACACTCTCACATTCACTCACATTCACTCACACTCACTCACACTCACTCACTCACTCACTCACACTCACATTCACTCACAACCAGTCACTCACACTCACATTCACTCACACACACTCACTCACACTCTCACATTCACTCACATTCACTCACTCACACTCACATTCACTCACACTCACTCACACTCACTCACTCACACTCACTCACTCACACACTCACAGCACTAACATTCACTCACTCATTCACTTCACATTCACTCACTATTCACACTCACATTCACTCACATGACTCACCACTCACTCCATTCATCTCACTCACTACTCCACTCACATTCACTCACGATTCACTCACGGACTCAATCACTTACATTACTCACTCACATTCACTCACACTCACATTTCACACCCACTTCACATTCACACTCACTCACATTCACAACACACTCACTCACTCACTCACTCACACTCACTCACGTCACTTCACTCACTCACTCACACTCACATTTATTCACACTCACTCACTCACACTCACATTTATTCACACCTCATCACTCACACTAACATTCATTCCACCTCACACTCACTCACCTACAATTCATTGGACACTCACTCACATTCACACCACTCACTCACATTCATCATGTTCACTCACTCACAGACTATAAACCACTCACTCACAATTCACACTCACTCACACTCACTCACTCATACATTCACTTGCACTCACTCACTCACTCACTCACTCACACTCACTCACATTCACATCACTGACTCACATTCACTCACTTCCCACTCCATCACATTCATTCACTCACTCGCACTCACTCACATTCACACTCGCACTACTCACTCACGCAAGTTTACTCATTCACTCACATTCATCTCACTTGCACTCACCACTCGCACTCTCACTCACATTCACTCATTCACTCTCACATTCACTCCACTCACAATTCACTCACTGTGCACTCACATTCACCTCAATTCACAACTCACTTCACACTCACTCACTCACTCACATTCACTCTCACTCACACTCACTCCTCACATTCACTCACTTACATCACTCACACTCACTCACATTCATCGCGACTCACTCACATTCACTCACTCACATTTAACCTGCAGGAAATTGTACATGGAGTAATTTTTCACCTTTACTTGAGTAGTATTTGTTTGTATTGTATTTTGGCTCGGGAGCATCTGCGGCTCGGGAGCGTCCTGTACGCTCGGGAGCGTCTGTGCGGTCTGGGGAGCGTCTGTGCGGCTCGGGAGCGCGCCGATCGTTCTGCGGCTCGGGAGCGCTGTTGTACGGCTCGGGAGCGGTCTGTGCGGCTCGGGAGCGTCTGTGCGGCTCGGGAGCGTCTGTGCGGCTCGGGAGCGTCTGTGGCTCTGGAGGAGTTCACAGGCCTGATGAGGTCATCAAAGCGGAGTGAAATGAACATCATTAAAGCACCCTCTCATGCAATGGCTGGAGCGCCCTCTACTGGAGTGAAAGAGTGAAGTCTGAAGAATAAAGTCTGAAGAATAAAGATGTACAACTACAGTAGGTGGCAGTAATGTAACACTTGGATACCAACCGCCTACAAACACCTCTCTCTCCTCTTTCTCCTCTTTCTCCTCTCTCCTCTCTCTCCTCTTTCTCTCTTTCTCCTCTCCTCTCCCTCTTTCATCCTCTTTCTCCTCTTTCTCCTCTTTCTCGCCTTCTCCTCTTTCTCCTCTCTCTCTTTTCTCCTCTCTCCTCTCTCCTCTTTCCTCCTCTCTCCTCTCTCTCCGCTTTCTCCTCTTTCTCCTATCTCCTCCTCTTTCTCCTCTTCTCCTCTTTTCTCCTCTCTCCTCCCTGTTCTCCTCCTTTTCTCCCGCTGCTCTCCTCTCTCTCCTCTTTCTCCTCTTTCTCCTCTCTCTCCCCTCTCTCTCTTCTCCTCTCTCTCTTCGCCTCTCTTCCTCCTTTCTTCCTCCTTTCTCCTCTTTCTCCTCTTTCTCTTTCTCTCTCTCCTCTTTCTCCTCTTTCTCCTCTTCTCCTCTCTTTCCTCTTTCTCCCTCTCCTCTTTCTCCTCTTTTCTCCTCTTTCTCCTCTCTCTTTCTCCTCTTTCCTCTTTCCTCTTTTCTCCTCTTTCTCCTCTTGCCCTGCTCCTTCTTTCTCCTCTCTCCTGGGTCTTCCTTGGTCTCAGTCGTGCCTCTCTGTCTCTCCTTCTTTCCATCCTTCGCTCTATTCTCCCCTCTCCTTCTCCTCTCCTCTCTCTTCTTCTTTCTGCCTCGTTCTCCTTCTTTTCCTCTTTCTCCTCTTTCTCCCCTTCTGCCTCTGCTCTTTCTTCTCCTTTTCCTTCTCCTCTCCTCCTCTTCTCCCTCTCTTGTTCTCCTCTCTTCTACTTCTCCCTCTCTCCCTTCTCCTCTCTCGCTCTTTCCTCCTCTTTCTCCTGCTCTCCTCCTCCTTCTTTCTCTTCTCTTCCCTCTCCTCCTCTTTACTCCTCTCTCTTCGCCTCTGCTTCACTTCCTCTCCTCTCTTTCTCTCTTTCTCCTCTTTCTCTCTCTTTCTCCTCTCCTCTTCTCTTCTCTCTTCTCTCTCTCTCTGTCTCCTCTTCCAGTCCTTCTTGTCCTTCCTTCTCTATCCTCTTGTTCTCTCCTCTTCTGCCTCTTTTCTCCTCTTTCCTCCTCTTCCCTCTTTCTCCTGCTTCCTCTCTTTCTCCTCTTTCGCTCTCCTCTCTCCTCTCTCCTCTTTCTCCTCTTTCTCCTCTTTCTCCTCTTTCTCCTCTTTCTCCTCTTTCTCCTCTTTCCTCTTTCTCCTCTCTCCTCTTTCTCCTCTGGCTCTGAGCTTCTGCGGCTCCTGAAGCTTCTTTGGCTCCTGGAGCTTGAGCTTCTGTGGCTCCGGAGCTTCTGTGGTTCCGGAGCTTCTGTGGCTCCTGAAGCTTCTGTGGCTCCTGGAGCTTGAGCTTCTGTGGCTCTGGAGCTTCTGTGGCTCCTGAGCTTCTGTGGCTCCTGAGCTTCTGTGGCTCCGGAGCTTCTGTGGCTCCTGGAGCTTCTGTGGCTCCTGAAGCTTCAGTGGCTCCTGGAGCTTCTGTGGCTCTGGAGCTTCTGTGGCTCCGGAGCTTCTGTGGCTCCGGAGCTTCTGTGGCTCCTGAGCTTCTGTGGCTCCGGAGCTTCTGTGGCTCCTGAAGCTTCTGTGGCTCCTGGAGCTTCTGTGGCTCCGGAGCCAGACACACAGAAACACAGACATGACTCACTGGATGCGACACTGCTGAGTTCAGAGCTAAAACTTCCTGTCATGATTCATATTTTATTCTTAAACATCACTGATACTATTTGCTGCAGGTTTTTATTTAAACTCACATTCATCAAATAAATACTGAACAGAAATGTAATATTACTTTTATTTAGAATCCTTTATCTCCTCATTAGTGGGACAGACAAATGAGTAAAAACACTGTTTTACGCGTACATTAACCCTATTTAATCTGACTCCCCGTTTATTACCTCGGTTATAACTAGTCGTCCTGGGGTCCGCTTCAAACAACACTTCGACAATTACAGTTAGAATCAGACAAGAAAATGAGAAATAAAAGTGTATTGCCATTGTCAGTGAATAACAACTAAAGTTCACAAACTAATAACAATAAAGATAATAATGATAATAATGATAATAATAATGATAATAATAATATTGATAATAATAATAATAATAATAATAATAATAATAATAATAATAATAATAAAACTGATAATAATAATGATTAATAATGATAATAAATTGATAATAACAATAACAACAAGTCAATAATAATGATAATAATAATAATAATAATAATTGTAAATAGTCATTATAGTAGTAATAATAATAATAATGATAATAATAACAATAATAATGATAATAATAACATAATAATAATAATAAAAGTGATAATAATAATGATAATCATAACAATAATAATAATGATGATAATAATAATGATAATAATAATCGTGATAATAATAATAATGATAATAATAATAATGATGATAATAATATTGATAATAATAACAACAACAATAATAATGATAATAATAATATAATAATAATAATAATAGTGATAATAATAATGATAATAATAACAATAATAATGATAATAATAATAATAATAACAATAATAATAATGATAATAATAATAAAAGAAAAAAAAAGGGAAAAAAAGGCATAAATAAAAATAAGGTGATCTAAATCAGATAAAAATGGACTTATACTAATTCAAGTGCATTCAACAACAAAAACAACGTTTATTCCACACGTATAGTTTACATAAAAGTGTGAAAAAAATATTTGTTCACATTTGAGCTTCACAAAAGTATAATTCGTGCTAAAGTGTGTAATATTTCTGTGGATCAGAGTAAAGTCTATTGTGGGCTTTCCCCGTTACATTCTGAGCGTAATCCCACTTTCTACAAGTCAAATCACGGTGTGTTCCGCCCACGCGTTTGCGTCCCGAGCGGGATTTACGGCGCTTTCGACGACCGTCTTTTACACGGTCCGTTACAACAGTCGCACGATTAAACTTCTCCCGTTTCTCTCCCGTTTCTCCCCCGTTTCGTCCGCTAACGTCGGCGTTTTTCCCGGTGTTCCGTGCCCGTTTCTGCCTGACAGTCCGCGCTCCGGGCCAAAATCCGCCCCCTCCTCGCGCTCCCTGCTCAGTGGCTGACGGCGGCGCGTGCTCCTGACTTCTTTACCTTATATGGGCACAGCCAGAGCCAGCGCTGTCACGGGCTCTTCCGGGTTCTGGAGCAGGCGGCAGCGGCGGCTCTTCACGGCATCGTTCACGCACCGTTTCCCCGCACAACCGAGGAACCATGCCCCACGAGCTCAGTAAGTGTCCCCCCGCCGTCCCTCACGGCTCATTTTGGGCCAGCGGAAACCGGGGAGCGGCGCGTATTCGGGGCTTGTTTGTCCCGCGGAGCCGCCGCCGCCGTTAGCTCGCCTCGCCCACTGGAAACGCATTGTTGTCGGTGTCACGTAAAACGCGATCGGCCGCGTTCATCGCCGTTATTTCTCATCACGGTTGTGTTATTTGACGTGTAAACCGTCGGGACGCGTCTGTGTTCGCGTTCAGAGCGTTTTTGTCGCGGTTGTGGCACGTCCGGGCGCACGGCGGAACTTGTGCCTTTATAAGGACCAGGAGCGTGTTCGGGCTTGTCACGGAACATTTCCCCGGTAAAAGTGGTCAAAGACTTCCTGAATGCCGTCGTGTTTCCGCAGAATGTCAGTCAAAGCAGCAGATTCAGACCGTTCATTCATTCGTGTGTTTTTGAGTGAATTCACGCGCCTTTATTCGGGTCGTGATTCGGGTCGTGATTCGGGTCGTGTTTCGGGTCGTGTTTCGGGTCGTGTTTCGGGTCAGACTCATGACCGTTGGAACGTTCTCGCATGTTCAAACTGGTCCTGCAGAATTCACGTTTTTAATGTAACTGACTCTAAAGTGCAGAACTCTAACTTTTCTTTCGGTGAATCTCCATCTGTCGGACTGCGGACGCTTTTAGTCGGTTAATCCACGCAAAGGGAACGTCTTTAGTCGACTTCAGAGTGTTTACGTTGTGGTTGCTATGGTAACTCTGTGTGTATGTGTCACAGCTCCAAACCAGGAAGTGACATTATGTAAACGCCATTTAAAGTGTGAAACGAGGACAGAGTTTTGTGGCACAATCTGAAACGCGGAGCTGCAGTTTCCTCTGGCCTACTGTAGGGGCCTACTGTAGGGGCCCGCACAGTCTAGGCCTACTGTAGGGGCCCGCACAGTCTAGGCCTACTGTAGGGGCCCGCACAGTCTAGGCCTACTGTAGGGGCCCGCACAGTCTAGGCCTACTGTAGGGGCCCGCACAGTCTGGGCCCACATAGTCTAGGCCTACTGTAGGGGCCTGCATAGTCTGGGCCCACATAGTCTAGGCCTACTGTAGGGGCCCGCATAGTCTAGGCCTACTGTAGGGGCCCGCATAGTCTAGGCCTACTGTAGGGGCCTACTGTAGGGGCCCGCATAGTCTAGGCCTACTGTAGGGGCCCGCATAGTCTAGGCCTACTGTAGGGGCCTACTGTAGGGGCCCGCATAGTCTAGGCCTACTGTAGGAGCCCGCATAGTCTAGGCCTACTGTAGGGGCCTACTGTAGGGGCCTACTGTAGGGGCCTACTGTAGGGGCCCGCATAGTCTAGGCCTACTGTAGGTTTGCAACTCTTCAGTAGTCGTCTTTTCATCATACAAACTCTAAAATACGCACAGAAATGCCTTTAGAACAAAGTGACATGAAATCCAAGTCAGAATGATGCACTTGACCCAGATCTTCACCCGTGAAGCCTTCAGCCACACGGGGGTCTGCAGCTCTGTGGTACAGTGTGGTTGTGGGGGTTTTTGGAGGTGGTAGAAGTGTTGGGAGGGCATCCGGCGTGTTTTCCATGTTCTCTGTTTTCTGTCCAGAGCGCGTTTTCGCCTGCCTCCCGCAGATGGAGCGCGGGCAGTCCAAGGTGATCGGCGGAGATCCAAAAGGAAACAACTTCCTCTACACCAACGGCAAATGTGTCATCATCCGCAACATCGACGTGAGCGCGCCAGCTCCAATACTGCAAATACTGCAAATACTGCAAATACTGCAAATACTGCAAATACTGCAAATACTGCAAATACTGCAAATGCTGCAAATGCTGCCAATGCTGCCAATGCTGCCAATGCTATTACTACAAATACTACTATTACTACTGCTACTACGACTATTACTAATACTACAAATACTATTACTACTGCTACTACAAATACTATTACTACTACAAATACTGCTATTACTACTACTATTACTACTACTGCTGCTACTACTACAAATACTGCTATTATTACTGCTTCTATTATTATTTATTATTACTACTACTGCTGCTATTACTACTATTACTACTACTGCTATTATTACTACTACTGCTGCTATTATTATTATTATTATTATTATTATTATTATTATTATTATTATTATTATTATTATTATTATTATTATTATTATTATTATTATTATTATTACTGCTGCTGCTATTACTACTACTGCTATTATTATTACTGCTACTATGTACTATTTGTAGTTGAAAACCGCATGGTTGAGTTGAGTGTTCAGGCCAAACTTGTCGTTGTTCAGAACCCGGTGGTGGCAGACGTTTACACTGAGCACGCTCACCAGGCTCAGGTGGCAAAGTACGCGCCCAGCGGATTCTACATCGCATCCGGAGGTAACGGAAAAGCATTTACTAACTTTGAATTCACCCAGGACCTCAAACCGCCCGGAGAATCTAAGGGCAGCCGCCCCTAGACCCCCAAGGGTCCGGCCGCCCCAAGGGTCCGGCCGCCCCAAGGGTCCGGCCGCCCCAAGGGTCCGGCCGCCCCAAGGGTCCGGCGGCCCAATGAGCATTCGCTGTGTTCTTGCTGTTTCAGATGCGTCAGGAAAAGTGCGGATCTGGGACACGACTCAGAAGGAGCATCTGCTGAAGTACGAGTACCAGCCCATCTCTGGGAAAGTCCTGGACATCGCCTGGACCGAGGACAGCAAACGCATCGCTGTGGTGGGCGACGGCCGCGAGAAGTGAGTATGAAGGGCGACGAAGAGCGAGATAACGCTGTGCCTGCCCCTGACCTGGCCCCTGACCTGCCCCCGGCCCCTGACCAAAGCCTTGAACGAGGCCCAAAGAGGCCTGAAGGCATCAGAGCGGTCCAAGGGGCCCACAAAGTGCCTAGGGCCCTGAAGGCGGCCAATAAGCGCGCACTGAAGGAGGTCCCAGACAGGGTGGCCAAATGGGCTCCTAATCCAATCGTATGCCCTTTACTACAAATACTTACTTTCGAACAGTCTTATGTACCTAGACTTCATTTCGATGTCTTTAATGACTTTGACTTCCATTCTACAAAAGGCAACGGCTCACTTGTTGTGAAGCAGGAAGTGTACACGCATGTAACACACATAGATCACATCGCACAATAACACACACAAGTACACCACAGATACAACACATTAGTACACACAGACTAGAGAACTATCATCGTACTTCGAGTCGCTCACTGTACGAGAGACAAGTCATTCAGTGACAGTTGACTGACCATACCTCCCCAGTTAGATGAACACGTAGCTGAAGGTTTCACATGTCGTTACCTTTTATCCCTCATGCTGCTGTCAGATCTCATTCACCAACAAACATCATGTCTGAGATCCTACTGCTGCTGAACGTTCTCTATTCAGACTTTCATGTGCAATTACTGTTAATACTCCTGTCTCGCTAATACTGTCCATATCATTGAACTGCACATTTACTGTTTATACTCCTTGCTGCTATATACTGTTTTATATATATCTATGATCGCTAGATCACTTGTTCATATAATCATTGATGCAATTTCATGTTATATGTTATTTAGAGACAATATCTGTTCATACTCCTGTGCATAATACTCGTCATTACGTCCTGCGTAATTACTGTTATTACTCCTGTCATAACTTTTCACTACTCCTGTTTAATACTGTTCATTGCACCTGCCACCAATACTTTCATATACCCCGAATCATACTGCCATACTCCTGTAGCAAATACTGCTTATGACCTCCTGTTATTTACTCCCTGCACAATAGGATACTCCTGCACATATAACGTTTAATCACTCACTGCACAATCTCTGTTATACTCCTGCACATGCTTGTTTATTACTCACTGCGTGACTAAATAAACTTGTGCCTTCCTAGTTGCGCAATTACTGTCATACTCCTAGCTACTAAGATACTAGTCTATCTTCTTCCTGCCGTAATGACCTTATTTATACTCCACGTTTATGCTAATACTGATCTATACTCCTGTTTAAATATCTTCATACCTACTTATCCGAACTAAATACTGTTCGTTATTATTAACTACCGTGTCAATACTGTCGTACTCTCTGAAGCATATAACTTGTCGTACTCCCCGCCGCTAATACTGTGTCTTTACTCTTGTGCAATACTTGTCCATACTCCTGTGCCAATACTGTTATACACATCATTCTGCGCAAATACTTGTCATACTCTCAGCGCCAATACTGTCATACTCCGCGCAAATTACTTTCATACTCGCCTGCAATACATGTCATACTTCTCTTGTGCAATTACTGTCATTAGTCTATGTTGCACAATTACTGTCATACAT
This sequence comes from Chaenogobius annularis, assembly GCA_015082035.1. Classification (NCBI taxonomy): domain Eukaryota; kingdom Metazoa; phylum Chordata; class Actinopteri; order Gobiiformes; family Gobiidae; genus Chaenogobius; species Chaenogobius annularis. Next base: position 15,984 of record BJKM01000956.1, on the reverse strand, counting down.
TCCTGTCGCTAATTACGTCGGTTGCTCCTCGCCACTAAATACTGTCATTACTCCCGCAGCTTAAATCTTACTTTTACTTACTCCCGCGCTAAATTACTTACTCATTCACTCTTGCTCGTCGTGTCGCGCATACTTTCATTCATTTTACTCACTTTAGTGTCAATACTTACACTTACTCGGCTATTATTCTGCCGTCAAATACTGGATTCTATATACCTTCCGCTACTGACACTGTAAATACTGTCTATTTGTATAGTACTCTTGAAAACTGCCCAATACTGTCGCTGATCTTATCGACTGGTCGCAATGCTTTGATGTATACTCCTGCGCAATTGCTGTATACTCGCTCTCGAATGCTCGAATACTCGCTGCGCAACCCAAGACATCACTTCTGCGCGTGCGCGAAGTACTGCCTATACTCTCATGCTCACACCTGACACTGTCGGAGTATCTTCTCTATCTAGATAGCTATTATACTCCTTGCGAACGAGATAGCGTGTCATGATCTCCCGCACTACAAAACTTACTGATTCGAGTCACTCACTATACTATCCCTAGGAGCTCACTCGACATGCAGGTGGAATCTAGATTATACTCCAAGCTGTTTACACAGTACTGTCACTCATGCGCACAATGACGTGTTCCATCTATATATTCGCTGCTAAATCTATAGCCTACATGGTGCACATGGAGCGTGTAAACACAGCACCGCGCGAATATCTATGTCCATCTCAACTTCTCGATGCGGACTTAATCACTACTGTCCGCTGACTGCCCGCGCACCTCAAAAATCACCTGTCCCCGGAGAATCTCAGCCCCCCTAGACCCCCAAGGCCGGCCGCCCAAGGTTCCGGCGCCCAAGGTCGGCCGCCCCAAGGTCCGGCCGCCCAAGGTTCTGCCCGCCCAAAGGTCCGGCCGCCTAATATATCCTGGTTCTTGCTGATTCAGTCTCTGCCTCCAGGGCCGAAACGTGTTAGCGGATTGGACATCTTCTCTATATTAGGGAGCATTCTGGCTGAAAGTACGAGTACCAGCCCAAATTATCCGCGTTACTCCTTGCAAATACACGATCAGTTACTTCCCGCGCCTTAAGATATCTTCATAACACTGCCTGCAATACTGCGTTCGGAATAAGACGCGAGGACAGTGCCAACTCATCTGACTTCTTTACATGCGAGATTCTGGCCTTCTCATGCACTGCCAAACCTTTCACTTGCTATGAGTTCCAGAGGACCGACAAGCGCCGACCCAAGCTGGACCAGGACTCGCGCCCCGGACGGCAGGTCCTCTTGTAAACGGGCGCGAGAGCGGTTACAGGGCGACGTGATGGCTCCGGCTCACTCAAGCGTCTCGACCAAGGAGGCTTCACTTCTGCAGCGGCTGTACAAACATCAGCTCACCGTCACAATCCAAAAAACGCAAGACGACGCTGTAAAATGTCTCCAGACTTAAGTGTAGGATTTGTTCACAGAAGGCAACATCCGTTGGACTTTGCGCCTGTGCCTGGTCTGATTCTCTCTTGTGTGGTCGCGAAGACATTGAGTCTCTGTCCATGAGGCGCTGCACAATAATGTGGTTCACGCTAGGGAGCTTAGGAGGCCGCGCTCCGCTTAGGAGAGGCATGGCGCTGACCCCCCCCCTATGACCCGAAGGGACACACGACCTCGCCCATGAAATGCCGATTTCAGCATCCTCTCCAGCGCGACCTCGTCTTAGACCCTTGCCCGCGCCCTTGAACTCATCCCCCCGCCGCGCTACACCACAACCCGTGGGGCCCCTGTTAATCACACGAGCGCCTGGCCACCACCCCAGCCCTCTGACCTTGGTCACCGCGTCCCTCAGGTTTCGTCCTGCGGCTTTCCTGTGGGACTCGGGCCTCTTTCCCTGTCTGGGGCGAGCTCATCTGGACACTCGAAGCAGTCATAAGGTAACCATTCCGTCTGCAGGGGAGAGGTGGTACCTGTGATGGCCACCAGGTCTGCAGCCGTACAGGATCGCCAGCGAGGCGGAGTCGACGAATCCACTCCCAAAACGGTCCTGCACCGGGGAGTTCTTAGAGGGGATGGGCCTTCGCCCGTCTGCGCATCAAGGTGTGGACATGAAGGGGTCACCGCTTCTCCCAGGTGGACGTCCTGCCGGCACCAATGGTGGTGTGCACTGTGGTTGCCACTGCTGCCATGCACTGTGTTGGCACGGATGGATTGGGCGTCTTGTCCCCCACTGGGTGGTCTGCTAGCTGACTGGGTTGGCACTGGTGGTTGCTTGCATGAGGGTGGTCTTCGTACCTGCACTGTGTTGCACTTCGAACAAAAGACCTACCTTTGGTTTCTGACACTGGCCTTACGTCCTCTGTTCATCTAGGAGTGTATTTGGCGTCCACCATAGATAGGTACATAGCCTGCTTACAGAAGTAGCTTTGCCTCTTTACCCTCACGTCTAGTCTGTTCGAGGATCTCGTAAGACCATCCATTCGAGCATATGTCTGGTTCAAATGTTTCCAAGAGCTTTCAACTGGCTCTGTAAAAGAGATCTTTCTACGACCCTTAAGACGGGAAGCATTTCCTGATGACAAAGAACAAGCACTGTGACTTGTCACCCACATGACGTTTTTTAAGTCTTTATTTTTCTCTTGTCTGACGTGCCTACGTTATTGGCAACGCCGATGCAAAACATATGGTAAACAATCAGACTGAAGCCGTGCGTGCACACGCAGTAACAAATCACGCCGGGAAGCGCCATTGCTAAAAGCTACGATCGAATTACTCTGCCATGCTTTCATAGAAGTACTGCGAGGATCCCAGCCTTTCTCAAGCGTCACCCGTAAACACATTTTAGTCTCTACGCTGAGAGCAAACGAGCAGTGAAGAAGCTGCCCGCGGAAAATGTAACCAACAAGATCTCTCTTGTTCGGTTGCACACTTATTGGCACGCCTTCGTTCAACCACTGAGGGATGCAGGCGCATACTTCAACCAGGGGCGGCTGCACTTGGAGTGTTCTATGGGGACGGAGTCAGCAATCGTTTCAGACAGGTTTCCCATGACTTTTTTATGAAATTATTTAAAGACAATTTGAAGGTTTTTAACACCAATTTTAAATAAAGTGATGTTCATAGAGACTTTTATCAGAGCCGCAGGGGCCCCGGCCCAGAGCCGCAGGGCCCGGGCCCAGAGCGAGGGGCCCCGCGGCCCAGAGCCGCATGGACCCAATTGGTGCCCACGCAGCACCCAGCAGTGAAATATACATGTTACCTTTACAAAAAAAGAACCACATCTGTCTACGATTTTCATTGCAACATTTTCAATCGTTGTTTTCCTCGTGAATAATGAGAGTTGACCAACGTGATTCCGAGACAAGCGGAGATGCTAGAGATTAAAAACACTCAGATTTTGTGATTTAGACCGCGCGCCCTCAGCCGAGTCGGTACAAGCTGATCACCAGGACCCAGAGACATCAAAAGGAACTGTCGAGCTGTCAATCATGTTTTTACATAGCGTACCTCTAGAATACATATCTATTGACACTTGAGCTCCACTTTATATTGAGCGAACACAAGAAAGGCTCTCGAAAACTCCCCGGACTCTACTATAGAGCGCAAGATTCATTCGCAGTCACCATTTTTGTTCTAGATATCCAGGTTTCTTATGAGCCGCTCAGAGCCGGTTACAGAGTCCTGGTATTTCAGAGCCGGTATCAGTAGCCATAATAATTCAGAAGTGTTAAAATAGGCGGTGTACTTTCTGAGTGTCCTTTTGCCGGAACGTGGGCTTTCACCCGGCGCGCGTGAGCACTATGATGTTAAAATAATTGGGACTCGTCTGCGTGACGTCACAGAGGAATAGTCTGTCGGGATTCGTGCTTGATAATCACAAAATAAGAGATTTTGGGTAGATTTCTCTTAATTTATTCTAGGTTCGTCTCACTTCTATTTTCTACTACCCTTTTGTCCCAGACCTCTTTGGTCTAGGAGTGAAAAACGCAACGTGGGAGTACACACCAGTATGCCCCATAAAGACCCAGGACTTGCCTCTCCTGCGTCCGTGCCCTGGTCCTTCTCCGACTCGTCCCCTGCGTCCCATGGTCTGTGGCCTTGAAAGGGCGCTTATGGGTCTATGTATAGGTGTATTGTGTATTTATAAAACTACATAACTGCTTAAACATTGTTGAGGTGACGTTTTAGTTTATCCGACTATCCAGTTACTTTGATCTCATCTTTGCATCAAATCCTGACTTCACCTCTGACCTCCTGGACGCTTCACTTCGCTGGACACCGTTGTTTTGACCCAGTGCAGAGATCTTCCTGTACGACGGCCAGAAGGGGAGCTGCTGAGACGCTCTTCTTGAAGCGTAGGAAGTCGACATCCACGCCAAACCGCTCACGGATATGGCCAGTCGGGCATGACTGGAGGAAACTGTGCTTACGCCGGGTTGAATAAGAGACCACTTTAGTGAAGAACACAGGCAAAAGCAGGAGCCCGCCCTTTCAACAGGACCAAGAGGCCCCCCCAACAGGCAAAGAGGGCTCCCACCTCCACCAGCAAGAGGGGCCCCCCCACACGCGTCGAAAGAGGGCCCCCCCCCACAGGCAAGAGGGGAGCCCCAGCCACAGGCAAGAGGCCCCCCAACAGCTAAGATTGGGCCCCCGCCCCACTAGGGCGAGGAGGCCCCCCCACAGAGCTAGAGGAGGAAGGGCGGCGCCCGCATACAGGGCACTCTGGCCGGCCTGCGGAAGGTCACCTGCGCACGTAGCCCCTGTGCAGTGCCTTGAGTGCGTGTCTTGAGTCCCCGTCGGTGCAGCTGTCTTCTCCGACACGTAGGACGTTCAGTCCCATTCCTTGCCTCGTGCTGGGCGCACCGTCTTTCAGAGTCGGTCCGGCTCCGAGCACAGATTCGACGCCTGCGTCCTTCCGCGTCCTGGCGTGCGCCTGATCCGTAAAAAGTACGCTTGACTCTTGAAATCACCAGAGGAAACCAGCCAGCGAGGTCAAGCACAGAAAAGCACGCAAGATCATTGCCGGGCCCCCGGCCATCCCTCCGCCTGCGGGGCTGCAGCCGCCCCAGGGCCTTCCCTCCCGCCGGCTGTGCGCCCGCTCTCCTGCCCGGGCCTCCCTCTCCGTCCCGGGGGCGGCCCGGCCCCTACGGAGCGGTAGGCTGGCAGGCTCCACAGTTGTATGGTATGTCTGGCCACAGAAAGATCAAACACACCCTGTTCGCAGGTGACAGTATATGGGTTCCTGTCCTGTCCATAGTAGCTGCGAGAAAATCGCACCACGTCGATGTGGACCCAAATCTCGTCGCGCGTGCGGATATATGAAATCCCTTCAGCAGACTGATCTGGTGAGGCACATTTATGGCACTATCCTGAGGCGTCCTCAGTAGCGAGAAACATCTTGCAGTCACTACGTGCAGGCAGTCCAGAGAAGATTCCCGTTGCGTCTTATCTAGAAAAACAGAGTCTGGCAGTCATTCTTTTTACCCCCTGCCTCAAAAGCAACCACACATACCATAGGTTTCAAACATACTGCGTCAGACAGAAATGCTCATGCGCTCTGCATGCTCATACGTGTCTTCGGACTCTAAATGTGGGCTAACACCAGAAAACTCCGGTCAAAAAGCAAAAGGATGGAAACCGTCTTGCGAGATGAGCGATCACAGCCTTATATCTGAGCCCGTTCTGACCATTTCAAGGAGGAAACGTTGGCCTGTTCTCCAGATCTGCCAGACCTCTGTGGTGCACTAGATCCCACAAAAGACCTCACTGGGGACCTCAGCGGCTTATATGGCAAGAAGTGGAGGATCTTAGGTCTTTATATGTTCTGAAGCTTCATTTATTTGTACTTCAGCATGTAAATTGTGGTCAGTGGTTGGGTCTAGAGAACATAGGGCTGGTTATAATGAGGGGTTCACTTTCACGATGTGCTCTGTCTCCGAGCTCTTCTCGACTGAACCAGTCTCTCTCTTCTGCAGGTGTCCTCAAGCCTCGATGGCGTCGTCTGTGTCCAGTCCTCACTCTCCTTCACAACTACAATTGGTCTCTTTACTTTCAACAGTCGTCCAAGCATCTGGTAAGACCCTTAACATAAGTGGTGCACTAACAGCAGTAGCTCGCCCACAAGGCCCGGCAGACTGCCGCCCCCCCTGTGCCTGCAGCGCTATCCAACCACACACTTTGTTCCTCAGGCTCAAACTTCCAGGGAACTGTACCAAAGTTGTCTATAGCTGCTCTATGTTCTTGTTGTTCTGTTCGTCAAGTGCAAACTACGAGTTCTCTACACCGAGCACGAGTCTAGGGCATCAAGAAAACACGTCGCTCGCAGTGACAGTGCTTTGCACACTATGATGACGGACCATGCTTGCTACCCTCTCCGTCCCGTGCGCCCTAGCCGCCCGGCGGCCAGCCGCCCCGGCTAAGCCAAGCGCCCGGCCGATGCCAGCTGCCCGTGGCACCGTCTCCGATCAGGACATATCTTCTAAAGTCACCCTTGTCACAATGCAGTACCGGCGCCCTAGAGACAGTCCTCCAGAAGCAACGCTCACTGCTCTTTGGCCTGGAAAGTCCATCTCTCCTGCGTACGTCGCCCAGCGTCCAGCGCACCCTCTCAACTACGTTCATTTCGATGACCCCGTGCACCACCAGTCGCACCCTCACCAACAGCCAGTACCCTCACCACCCAGACCTCTTACCCCACCACCCCCCCCCCCTCCCCTTCCCCCCCCCTGACCCTTCACCACTCAGACCCTCCTCTCCACCAGACACCGTCGACCACCTCCCCTGCAACTGTCTGTATCTAGCACTTCCACCACACCCTGTCTCCTTACCGCTCTAACGACTTCCCTAGGAACAACATCGGCATCCCTAGTTCTCTGAAAAGTTCCCTCGCACCTCGCGCACGGTTCCTCTCAGACTCAGTTGGCCCTCTCGCCCCTCGTTAGGCATCTGGCTTCTCTCGCCGGTGCGAATGTTTCCAGCTTTTCACTACGTTGAACGACATCGAGACAGCTGCGAGCTTCGTACTCCCCTCTGCTCTTCCACTTCAGCGCTGCTATGTCTACTCACTTGTGATCGGTCATCGCTTCGCGGACCCACACGTCGTCTAAACTGACTGCCGTCTCTCCTCGTCCGTCCGTTCTTGCTGTCAGATTCACGAAATCTGTTGTTCTGTTCTGTTGGGCTTGTTCGCGTTCCTGGCGCTTACAGTTCCTGGTTGCCGTCATGGGCCAACTAGCCTCTCGCGGTCTACCGCACTCTGTGTCCCATCTTATCTTCTCTCTCTGCTCCTCGTTCTCGCTCGAGTGCCCTCGCGCGTCCCACACGTGACAGTAGCAAGTTTATACAACTGACACATAACTCGCGCGCCCCAACAAGCGTGGAGTCGACCGCCAGAGTTCTTAACTCTCGTCGTTCTTTGAACCGCACTTTTCATATCATCTTGAGACGTTCTCTGATTTCCACACTGCTGACTTTTTCACCTCATCCTCACTCGCAATGTTCCCTGAACCTTCTTCCTGGTCGCACCGAGGTCTCTACACTACTCCCTCTCTTTCGACAGCGCGCGCGTACTTCCGAGCAATAGGTCATCCGCCTCGCCCGGTCTTCAGGCTCGTCCGTTCCACTTCGCTTCTGCACGGAGCTCTTTCTAGTTTCTTTCTCGGTGCCCGCTCCCGCCCCGTCGCGGTGTCGAATCCTCACGGTGTCGTCCCCTGCCTATGCCAGCGTCTACTCCAGGCGGTCCTCGCCTGCTCGTGTGCTCATCGACCCTCAGATGCGTATGCTCAGGGCTCTTCGCGTTCGACTCCTCTCGTCTTCAGCCACGAATACTACCTCTCTTCGACACTCGAGCTGCTCTGTCCAGTCTCACACTTCGCTTCCCGCCAGCGCCGCTGCTTGTGGCCGTTCCTCTCGCCTCACATAGAGCGCCCGTCGACCTACAACACCCGTACCGCCACTACACCTCACGCGGTACCGCCAACACACTCGCGTTCCACCCTCCGCCAACCTCTCCTCGTGTCGCACTCGCCGAACCACCATCTCCGCGTCTAGCCGCCAACACCACCATCCTCGGCCGCCAACACTTACACCGTCAGCCACACCCCACACCGCACACACATCCACACCGCGTCCCTACACCCCCGCATCTACACCCGCCCGCGTCTACCATCCCCAGCCGCCACACCTCTACAACACAGAACAACCCTGAGACACGTTGGCGATCTTGCGTCACATCCAGGAGCACGACGACGGCAGATCCCTTCCCCCGTGCGTCGGCCCCTATAGAGTCTTGCTTACGTGCTTCGCACCTGTGGTCATCCGCCGCGCTCTTCCCGTCTCGTTGCTCGCCGCTCCCCGCGTAGTCGCACGCACGTACAATCGGTATCCTCCGCCGCCGACTCGCGCTCGCGTTTCGTGGTCGACCGTCAGCCACGACTGCGATGGAACTCGTCGACCTCTGCGACTAGACCAGCGCGCGAGAGCTCACCATACATCTACAGTGCAGATCGTTCTTCGCACGCTCTTCAGCCGAGCTCGACCACTAGGCTCTTCTCCCTTCCCAGATCACATCCGGTGGCCACTCTCGTCCTCGTCGCGTTCTCTACGTCTCGCACCAGCTACCCTTCTCGCCCCTCTGAGTGGGCGTCCCCAGCTGACATCCTAGCGTGAGCACAGCCACCTCTCGGCCTACCTCTTTACGTATCATCACATAGCCGCCCAGCTCGCCACCGTTCTAGCGTCCGCGCTCTCTCCGCGCTCCATCTGCTCACGTAACATCAGTTTCAAGCACCAGTCTTATGGAACGCTCGTCACTCGTTGCTAGAGATCATCTATCGCAAGCAACCTTTCCAGTAGCGCCACGACGGTCTTCCTGCGCCGTTCACCTCTGTACATCACTCTCTCCCGTTGCCCCTACTTTTCGGTTCTCTCGCGCGCCTCGGCGGTCTCTCACGGCCCTCTCGCCCCGCTCCATCTCTGGGCATGTCGCTCCTTCCTGTTACTTGGTCGCCGCTCCGGTTGTTCCTTTGTCAGGTAGTTCGGACTGTTCCTCTCAGCGAGACCCTCCTAGGTCACTATTCTTTGTCTTCCTGCCCCGAGTCTCTAGCATCTAGCCCCCCGCATCTCTCGGCCTGCACTCCCCCTGACCTTTGCTTCCTCTTCGGCCTCGACCGCGCGAGATACATCGTCCCGGTTCACGGCCCCACTGCCGCTGTCTCACTGGCCCTCATCAGCGCTTCACCCCGTCAGCCATGCGTCTCAGCTCCGCCTATCAGAGGAGCTGACGAAGCCTCCGTGCGACTTCTCATCCTTCATTTACTACAGAGAAGTGCGGAGCGCGCGAGCCCGAGGTGCTTACGCGGCGAAGCTGCCCGCGCCCCTCTGGTCGAGTGCCTGACCTGACGGCACCGAGGGGCGATCTCCCCTCTTCGCCCCTCTTCTTCTGCTCCGCCTCGCCCGTCTGACAGGGCCCTACTCAGCCCGCTGCCATGTGCTCTCGATCGGAGCGGAAGCTCAAGCCAGGCGTTCGCTCGAACCCTCTCGCCCTCTTCTCTCGTCTCGCCCTCTCGCACCCTGAGGCGCGAGACTTCTGCTTGCTCGCGAGGCCCGCGACCCGTCGATAGCAAGCCACGAGGGGCGCAGCCCCTCTATCCTGGCGACTGCGCGCCTCGAGCCTCGGAGTCATCTCGGCAGCGGCTCCGTACGCCCCTCTTCTCTCTCGAGGGCGACGCTCGCCACCGCGATGCGCACTCGAGAAGACAGCGCTGGGCGACTCGCCCCTTCTGAGGGCGATCGTACCTGCTGCTGCGCACTGGCGCGCCCGGATCCCAGCGCGACTACGAGTCGGCCCCGTCCTTCTACTCGTCTCGCCCCTCTCGGCCCTCTTGCAGGCTGATGCTGGCGCTCAGCCCGATCGAGCGAAGACACGTCAGGGCCTCGCCCTCTGAGGGCGCCCCGAGACTCGGCTTCTCTCGCCTGCGCCGCAGGTTTCTCGGCGCATGCGACTCGCGCGCGCAGAACTCAATTGATTGTCCGGCGCATGCAGTGCGTCTCGCCGTCTGCGACGCCTCGTGTAGCTCTCAGCCCGCCGGATCGACAGAGACAGCAGGCGTCCTCAGCCCCTGAGCGGTCCTTCTGCTCCCCCTCTTCTTCTGCTCACGCCGCCTCTTCTTCGTCGATGCGCAGCCCGATGCTAAGCGACGCACGGTGCTCGCCAGCTTCTTTCTCTCGCCCACGTGCCGTACGGCCCTCCTCCGACACAGCTCTCATCTTGCTCAGATGCACGGCGCCCGATCTCGCCCGCGTGCGCTCGGCCACGCCGGTGCGATGCACTGTCGTACGTACAGAGAGGCCTCATGCCCCGAGTCTCGCCCTCTCGCCCCGTCTTCTTCTCTCGCCCGCCCGTCTCGCCCTCGATTGGCCGCGCATCGTCTTCTCGTGCGCAGCGCGTCGGCCCCGGAGAGATCATGAACGCACGAGCCCGCGTGACTCACCCTCTCGCCCCCCGAGGGCGAGTACGGGCGAGCCGCGAGCGAGGCGAAGGAAGAAAGAGGGGCGAGAGGGCGAGACGGCGAGGCGAGCGAGGCGAGAGAAGAAGAGGGCGAGCAGGGTTGAGACGGGCGAGGCGCGACGCGAGGCAGAGAGAAGGAAGAGGGGCGAGAGGAACGGGCGGAGGGGCGAAGAGAAGAGGGCGACGATGGGCGAGACGGGCGAGGCGACTACACATAGAGGGCGAGGCAAAGAGAAGAAGAGGGGCGACGAGGGCGAGACGAGAGGAAGAGGACGATTCCGGAGGGCGAGACGAGAGAAGAAGAGGGGCGAGAGGGGCGGCGGGAAGACGGGCGAGCGAAGAGAAAGAGGGCGACCAGGGGGCAGAGCACGGCGCGAGGCGATGAGAAGAAGAGGGGCGATCGAGGGCAGACGAGAGTAAGAGGCGATACACGAGGGCGAGGACTGATGAGAAGAGGGGCGACGGGGTGAGGACGGGCGAGGGAGAGAAGAAAAAGGCGAGAGGGTGAGACGGGTGAGAGGGCGAGCGAGAGAAGAAAGAGGGGCGACGCAAGTAGGCCGAGACGCGGGGGAAAGAGCGAGCAGGAAGAAAGAAGAGGGCGACGAGGAGCGAACGAGCGAGGCGAGAGAAGAGGGGCGAGGAGGGCGAGACGGGCGAGCGAGAGAAGGAAGAGGGCGAGAGGCGAGACGAGTTTGAGAAGAAGGGGCGAGAGGTGCGAGACGAGATGAAGAGGGGCGACGAGGGGTGAGACGGCGAGGCGAGAGAAGAAGAGGGCGAGGGGTGAGACGGGTGAGACGGGCGAGGCGAGCAGAAGAAGAGGGGCGATGAGGGCGAGACGGGCGAGGACCGGAGAGAAGAGGGCGAGAGGCGAAGACGGCGAGGCGAGAGAGTAAAGGGTGCGAAAGAGGGCGAGCGAGCGAGACGAAGAAGGAGGGGCGACACCTTGAGGCGAGACGGGCAGGACCTGAGCGAGGCGAGAGAAGCAGAGAGCCCGGTGCTCTGAAAGGCAGGGTGGAGGCTCCCCTCCACGGCGAGGGCGAGCGAGGCTGAGAGAAGAAGAGGGGTTCGAGAGGGTGCTTGAGACGGGCGAGGCGAAGGAGAAGAAGAGGCGCGACAGAGGCGAGACGGGCGAGCGAGAGAAGAAAGAGGGTGCCGAACCCGATGGGCGAGAACGGGTGCGAAGCTGAGCGAGGCAGAGAAGAAGAGGGGCGAGGAGGCGAGACGGCGAGCGAGCGAGCCGAAGAGGGTGAGACGGGCGAGGCTGAGCGAGCGAGAGAAGAAGAGGGGCGAGAGGGTTGAGTACTGGGCGAGGCGATGAGAAAGAGGGGCGACGAGGGCGAGCGGGTGAGGCGACGAGGGCGAGGCGAGAGAAGAAGAGGGCGATACGGGGCGAGACGAGAGAAGAGGGCTGATCGCTCTGGCGAGACTGAGAGAAGAAAGAGGGGCGAGGAGGGCGAACGGCGAGGCGAGAGAAGGGCGAGATCGAGGCGAGACGGGCGAGGCGAGAGAAGAAGAGGGGCGAGAGGGCGAGACGAGAGAAGAGGGCGAAGAGGGCGAGACGAGAGAGAGTGTTTCGAGAGGGTGAGACGGGCGAGGCGAGAGAAGAAGAGGGGCGAGGGTGAGGACGGTGAGACGGGCGCAGGCAGAGAAGAAGAGGGGCGAAAGAGGGCGAGACGGCGAGCGAGAGAAGAAGAGGGCGAGAGGGCGAGACGGCGAGGCGAGGAAGAAGAGGGGCGAAGGGCTGAGACGGGCGAGAGTAAGAAAGAGGGGCGAGAGGCGAGACGGGCGAGAAGAAGAAGGGCGATGAGGCGAGCAACGGCGAGAGAACGAAGAGGGCGAGAGAAGGAAGAGGGGCGAGAGAAGAAGAGGGGCGAGAGGGTGAAGACGGGCGAGAGAAGAGAGGGCCGAAGAGGCGGCAGACGACAGGAGAAGAGAGAGGGCGGAAGGGCGAGACGGGCGAAGGGCGAGAGAATAGGGGCATAAGGCGTCGAGACTGGGCGAGGCGAGAGAAAAAGAGGGGCGAGAGGGCGAGACGAGAGAAGAGGGGCGAAGAGTGGTGATGACGGGCGAAGGCGAGAGAAGAAGAGGGGGCGAAGAGTGGTGCAGACGGGCCGGGAGATGAGAGAAAGTAGGGCGACGAGGGCGAGACGTGCGAGGCCGACGGAAGAGGGGGCGAAGTACGAGCGAGCCTCGAGGAGAGAACTGGACGATGGCGCGAGACCCGAGAGAAGAGGGCGACGGGGCGAGGACGAGAGAGGCAAGTGAGACGGCGAGGCGAGAGAAGAATAGTAGGGGCGAAGGTGGGTGAAACGGGCGAGGCGAGCAGAAGAAGGTGGGAGAGCGAGACGGGCGAAGGCGAGTAGAAGAGGGCGAGAGGGCGAGACACGGCGAGCCGTGACGGAGAGAGAGCAGATCGGCAGGGGGACGGACGCGGCAGAGAGGAAGCGAGACGGGCGAGGCGAGAGAAGAAGAGGGGCGATGTCGAGGGGCGAGAGCGGGCGAGGATGAGAAGAAGAGGGGCGAGGGAGGGGCCGGGAGAGGGGCGGAGGGGAGACCGAGAGAAGGGGAGTGAGGGCGAGTACGGGCGGCAGAGAAGGACGGGGCGATGAGCGAATGCGAGAGAAGAAGAGGGCGAGAGGGCTAGACGGGCGAGACGGCGCGGGCGGAGAAGAAGAGGAGAGGGCAGCACGGAGAGCATGCGAGACTCGAAGGAAGAGGGCGCGCGAGGGGGCGAGACTCGAGAGAAGAGGGCGGGCGAGACGGAAGGCGCGAGGGAACGACGAGAAGAGGGGAGCAGATGGGCGAGACCGAGAGAAGAGGGCGCGAGGGTGAGACGGCGAGAAACGGGCCGAGGCTAGAGAAGAAGAGGACAGAGAGGGGCGACGAGAGAGAAGGGCGAGACACGGCGCCCGAGAGAAGAAGGAAGGGGCGAATAGGCAGACGGGCGAGAAGACGGGGCACGAGGGCGAGACGAGAGAAAGAGGGGCCGAGAGCGAGGACGGCGGCGAGACGAAGAAGAAGGGCGAGAGTGTCGAGACCGTGGCGAGGCGAAAGAATGAAGAGGGCTGAGTAGCCGAGGTGCGGAGAGCGGCGCCGGCGAGAAGAAGAAGAGGGGCAGCGAGACGGCGGGAGGTGACGGAAGAAGAGGCGGATGGCGCGAGAGTAAGAAGAGGGGCGAGAGGCGTGAAGACGGGCGAGGCGAGACCAGAAGAAGAGGGGCTTGGGGGAACGCGAGAGAGAAGAGGACGCGGTGAGCGGGCGAGAGAAGAAGAGGGGGGCGAGAGGGTGACGAGGAGCGAGAAAAGGGGCTAAGAGGCGAGAGGCGAGAGAAGAAGGGCGAAGAGGTGAGACGGCGAGGCGAGAGAAGAAGAGGGGCGAGAGGGTTAAAGACGGGGACGGCGAGCAGAAGCAAGAGGGGCGAGATGGCTGAGACGGCAAGGCGAAGAAGAAGAGCGGCGCACGAGGGAGACGGGCGATGCGAGAGAAGAAGAGGGGCGATAGGGTGAGACGGGCGATTCGATGAGAAGAAGAGCGGCGACGAGGGTGAGACGGGCCCGACGGCGAGAGAAAAAGTAAGGGGCGACGAGGGTGAGATTCGGTGGAAGGCCGAGAGAAGAAGAGGGCGAAGGAGGTGAGACGGGGAGGCGAGAGAAGAGAGGAGGCAGACGAGGGTGAGACGGGCGAGGCGAGAGAAGAAGAGGGTGAGACGGGTGAGGCGGGCGAGGCGAGAGAGATAGAGAAGAAGAGAAGCCCGCATCACAGGTAGAAATATGACATCACACATCGAAGACATTCAGAAACAGGAGTGTTTTTGAGGCTCGGAGGGAGAGCCTCAAATGTGTCCAGCGAGTTTGTGAGGCGACAGAGTGAAACCAGGTCAGAAGAGAGAGGAAGGACATTCAGTCACATGACAGTACAAACAGCTCTAAGCCAGACTTTGGGAACACATTTAAACGGTCTTTCATCGAGAGTCCACTTGGAGTTTGAGGATTTGTGAACCAGAAGCTCTGTCTTTACAGACTGGACTAAAAAACACAGCACTTTGAAGTGTTTCTACACGCTCAGGTTCATCTGTCCTTCTTGAAGGCAACGAGGGACGAGATTTTGGGTCACACTTTGAATAGAGAGGACTTCTACCACCGACAGATCTGACTACAGCCCTTGAGTTAACCCACAAAGAACAGGACTGAGCCGACTGCAGAGGGCCCAGGCCCAGGCCCAGGCCCAGGCCCAGGCCCAGGGCCCAGGCCCAGGCCCAGGCCCAGCCAAGGCCCAGGCCCCAGGCCCAGGCCCAGTGCCCAGGGCCCAGGCCCAGGCCAGCCCAGGCGAACCTTCTGTGCCAGGTGGAGTTGGGATAGTTAAAGTCCTTTACCGCGTAGATTCCTCCACCGTGGCCTTCTCTCCTCCCAGAAGCGCAGCAGCTCCCCCTTCTGGCCGTCGTACAGGAAGATCTGCAGCACAGAGCGTCCAGAGGTGAAGGTCAGGGGTCAGAGGTTTGAAGTTCAGGTTCGATGGCAGATGAAATTCAAGAACTGATGTGGAAAACTTAACTCCTCAAACTATTATTTTTAAATAAACTAAATAAAGTTCCCAAACGAAGGGTCCGAGGCCCGACCAGGGCCGTTTGGAGACGTTCAGTAAAAAAAAAATAAAAAAAAATAAAAATAATAAAAAACTAACAAATTCATTTCCAACATCACAACACCGACACACAAGATCATATTTTACACTTGAAACATAAAACAACATATTTTAAAACAATTAAAAATAAAAACACATTGCCGATGTGTGTGTGTGTGCATATAAATTACGTAGATGTGTGCGTAGCGTGCGCGTTATGGGCGTGCGTGTGTATGCGCACGCCATACGATGTGTGCCGTGCTAAATGCACGTATGGTACATATCAATCCTGTGCCGGTACAAACCTGATCCATCAGCTCCAGCCGTGGCAAAGTGAGCTCCATCAGGAAGAAAGCGGACCGCGTTCACAAACTGAGGATGTTCCTGACACAGAGCAGATTCCGATCAGCGTTGCAACCCACAGAGCAACCACAGAGCCAACCACAGAGGCAACCACAGAGCAACCACAGTGCAACCACAGTGCAACCACAGTGAAACCACAGAGGCAACCACAGTGCAAACCACAGTGCAACCACAGTGCAACCACAGTGCAACCACAGTGCAACCGACAGTGCAACCACAGTGCAAACCACAGTGTTACCGGCAGCGTCACCTTGGAGCGTGAACTTGACTTGACGGCGCCCTCAAAGAAACGTCGGCCGTATTGTGTCGTCGCTGCCCGTGGCGATCCGTCACGGACGCTTCTGCCTCACGTTCCACCGGACATGTTTATGGCTCGAGTGTCCAGCGATTGAGCTCGCCCACAGAAGAGCCCGGAGTACCCACAGGAAGACCGAGGCGAACCTGGGAGCAGGAGTAAGTCAGGGGCCGGGGTGCGGGCAGGGCCGGGTCAGGGCCGGGGGCGGT